>JASDQU010013261.1:159202-170018 GCA_032191745.1 Picea mariana
TTAGAATTGTAGATATTCTTTCTAGCATAATTTCCTCCCTCCCACCCATCTCCATGAGTTTCATTTCATGATTCATTATATATTTATTTATGCTCATGATCATTACATGCTTGAATTATCTTTGTTGTTTTACATAATTAAAAACAGAGGAAGATAATTTGATGAGATGATCAACTGGTTGCACTGGTTGTATGACTTCACCTGACATCACCTATCGCTTGATATTCAGGCCCCCAAGGCCCTAGGTAAGTAGGTAGGTCGTCTTGCTTTCCATGCATTTGCATCTTGATTGCTCGTAGTAGCTTAGGTTCATTTGATTTTTCATTTTACTCTACT
Source organism: Picea mariana (assembly GCA_032191745.1). Taxonomy (NCBI): domain Eukaryota; kingdom Viridiplantae; phylum Streptophyta; class Pinopsida; order Pinales; family Pinaceae; genus Picea; species Picea mariana. The sequence continues at coordinate 159,539 of JASDQU010013261.1, forward strand.
TTCTTGTTGATTTCATGTTTAGTTTAGAAATTCTTTGAAAAAAATGCTAAAATTTTATTTTCTAGATTAGTTTTCATTTTTAGTTTTGATATATATGGGTGAAGGGTGATAGAACCACCCTGGATTTTACATTTTTATATTTCAGTTTTGGCATAGGTCCACCAAGAGATGTTTTGGTTCTCATGCACTCTACGGTGAGTACATGTCCCCAAGTAAGAGCCAAATGTTACCCCCAATGTTTAGGGATAACTAAGGAGATGGTGTCTTGAGGACCTCAGGTTACAGACATGGAGTACCGAGAGACAACTTCACCAGCATTGTCCACTTGGATAGATAGAGATGCACCTCGCCACCACAGTTCCATGTTCATCATGAGGGTATCCACCACATCAACTGGATTCCGAAAGACATTGAGTCTTTCTCCATGAGGTACAATCTAGGTATTATGGCGAGTGTCATTTCAATATTTGAGGAATTTGAGTTTGTTTCATTTTAAACTACTTTTGATTAATGTGATGTATTCTTAGAAATTATGCTCGTTTCCTTGTTTCACCTTGGTAGTTGACATTGTGCCCTAGTAAATGGGTCACCCTTAGGGATAGGTTTTCTACTAGGAGGTCCTCTTGGCGATTCATCGTGTCATTTCCGACCATCCTTGACACTATCCACACTTCATACCATCATGTCCTTACCTTTTGGGATATTCAGGTGTACTGAACCAAGAAGGAATTGTCCCTCATTTCATGGGGAAAAGGGGCTGAAGGCTTAGAGGCTTGTAGCTGGCAAAAGATAAAATGCAATCATGAACCTTCTATATGATCGCCCAAGGACAAGTGATCCATATTTTATGAGAAGAACAGAATGAATACAGATTATTAAAATATGCTTAACACAGAATAACAGAGATACAATAAAACTGATTTCTATTCAATAAGAAAATAAGCTGAAACTGTAAAATGCAGCAGAAAACAAGATTGTTGGAATGGTGGCGGCTTATCTCTAAGAAGAGATGTGATGGTTGCACTCATTCACAAGAAAATGCTTACAATGAGGCTCTAAAGGCCTTTTTACAATAAACAGGAATGTCAAAAACCCTAGACATCCAAAAATCTAACCCTAGGAGATGAAGTGCCAAAATTCATGTGGGCCCCATTTGGGTAAGTTAGTACATCAACTTCCTAGGGTCGTAACTTTTGCATACAATCTCCATTTTAGGGTGCACGATAGCCCGTTGGAAAGGTCTATCTGAGGACTACACATTTTTCTACGATCTATCTAAGGGAATTTTCGACTGTGGTGATCCCTAAAAATATTGTTTAGGGCCTCAAAATGGCCCCGCAAGTCAAGGTCCGAAAACTAGGAAGAAAACTGCCAAAATGAACCAGTTGGAATAGGTGGGATTCCACTGACATCCATATGGATCAATCCTCCCCCTTAGGAAGAAATGGTCTCCATTGCATTGAATTCCCCCATCAGATGAGGAAATTTCTGTTGAATTTGGCCCCGGGTGAGCCACTTGCCTTGGTGTAGGAGTTGCCCTGCTTTGACAACTCGATAAAGATGGATCTTTTGTTGTTGGGTTCCCTTGATCTGTGTGTCCACAATCTGATCACTAGATGTCTGTTTCATGCAGTCAGAGTTGAGATTTGTTGGTGTCAACTACTCTGTTATCTCTGAGGTGTCCAATAATGGTGGGAAATATGGCCGAAGGAGAGCCATGTTGAAGACTGGGTGCAAGACAAGGAAAGGGGGAATGTTGAGCACAAAAGAATTATCACCCACAACCTTGGTGATGGTGTATGGCCCATACCGGAGTGGGAAAAGATTCTGATGGGGCCCTGTAAGGTGTTCTTTCTGCAAGTGCATCCAAACTTTGTCACCCACCTAAAACTTTGTCACCCTCCATGATCAAAACTTTGTGTTGATCATGGCGTTGCTTGTACTTGGCATTGGACTTCTGTAAAATATCCTGAACCTATTGGAGGATGTGATGGATCCTCTCAATGAACTGTGTGGCTTTTCCAGCTTCTGGTGGAGTAGGAGACGAGTCAGTCGGGGTGTTCACTAGGGGTAGTGTAACATCCATGGGGGGCCCAATGGTTGTAATCCCAACCCCACCTGAAAGGGGTTGTGGACAATTGAGCTATGCAGGGCTCGGTTGTAGCTATGATTGACATATTGAAGACTCTCATCCCATGTGCGAGGGTTCTTGGAATTCTACATGCGCAAGATATGTATGATCATCTAATTGGCGACCTCAGTTTGGCCATCTTTCTGCGGGTGGAAGGCAGTGGATTTGGTGAGCTTGGTATCCAGCAGTGACCAGAGGCTCGACTAGAATGTGCTAAGGAACTGATTGTTTCGATCTGAGAAAATGGTTTGTGGGATCCCAAAGTGTACCCAGACACGTTCAAAGAATATTTTGGCAGTGGCCTCTGCAGTGATGTTCTTCTTGTAGGTGGCCAAAATCGCCATCTTGGAAAAGCGATCAACAACCACAAAAACACAGTCATTTCCCCTCTTGGTGGATGGGAGGCCTGACATGTAGTCCATGGAGATGGATTCCCATGTCTTGTTAGGAGTAGGAAGGGGGGTGTAGAGGCCTTGTTTCTTAGTGGTTGGTTGGCTGACTTTCTCCTTCCCCAGAATGTAATGTCTCCACTGGCGACAAGATTTCATAATGGAGTACATTTCTTTGTTGTAAGTAGGGTACTTATGGACAACATCTGATAGTGTCCCACTATGATACGCCATGGGGTGGTCGTGTTGAGTGAGAACGATGCCCACAACATAGTCTAAAGCATTTGTCCCGATCTCAAAGGGATGTTGTAGGTCCAGTAATGAAAGTAATGGGGATGAGCACAAATGTTTCTTCAATTCATCGAAGGCTTGTTGTTGGGACAGGCCCCACACAAATTTTTCCTTACCACCACCCTTGGTTACTTGGATGAGTGCCCATGCGATATGAGAGAATCCCAACATGAACCTGCAATAGAAATTGGTGAGGCCCAAGAAGCCTTGAAGCTTAGTGAGGGTGGTTGGTGCTAGCTAGTCACGAATGACTTGGATCTTGGGTGGATCCACATGCACACCCTGTTGATCAACGGTGTAGCTTAAGTAATGGACCTTGTCCATGTCGAAGGAGAATTTTTCCAGGTTTGCATATAGTTTGTGTTGTTGCAGGGTGTGTAGAACCTACTAAATATGCTGCAAGTGTTCCGCCCAAGTCTTGTTGTAGATGAAGATGTCATCTAGATAAACTACTACAAAAGTACTGGTGAAAGGTCGTAGGATATCATCCATCATCCTCATAAAATTTGTTGGAGCATTTGTCAAACCAAAGGGCATCACCAACCATTCAAAAAGACCTTGTTTTTACTTGAAGGTGGTCTTCCATACATATGTATGTTCTATTGGGACTTGGTGGTAGCCATACTTCATATCAATATTACTAAAGTATTTGTCCCCTGTGACCTGATCAAGGAGGTCGTCGATTCGAGGAATCGGGTACCGGTTCCGGATTGTGATCTTATTCAGGGCCTGGTAATCAATGCAGATTTGCTAGGTCCCATATTTATTCTACACCAGTACGATTGGGCTCCCACAAGATGATGAGTTGGGACAGATGTGCCCCTTGTGGAGCAGTTCTTGGATCTGCCTATTGATCTCCTCATTTTCTAATAGAGAGTAGTGGTAGACCGACCCATTGGGTAGCGGTGTGCCTGGGGTCAAATCGATGGGATGCTTGACCTGACAGTGAAGAGGTACCACAGTAGGAGAGGAGAAGATATCTGAGTATTCTTCCATGAACTTATCCAATTGCTTCTGTTGTGTGGAGAGATCAGTCACGGAGGCCCTAGATGTGGCTGCAATCTTTCACTTACTCTGAGAGTGAATCACGAAGAAGAAAATTTTCCTGGTCTTAGAGATGACCTTCCTTCATTGCTTGGCAAAGATCAAGGAAATAACACTAGGAGGGACTTCCTCGGGTATCTTGTTCAATTTTCTGTTCAAAGTAATAATAACACTATGAGGCATAGACTCATATACATCATGACATTTCCATAAATAAGGTTAACCCAAAAGAACATTACAAACTTCGAGAGGAGAAACATCACACAATACCTCGTCTTTGAAGGGCTTGATGACATATGGAAATCGACACTGTTGGCTGATGAGGAGATCGCTTCCTTGGCGGAGCCATCCAATGGTGTAGGGATGCAGGTGCGATTTTGTCGACAGGCCCAACCGCTTGATGACCTTTGCTCAGATGAGGTTCTTCTAGTTACCGTTATCAACAAGGAAGTGCAGTGGGGTGCCTTTTACCCACATCCGTGAATGGAAAAGGTGCTCACCTTCTTCTAGCTCGTCTGGTTGACCAGGCTGGATCTTGGTGGTAGCAACGATGGCACTGGGTTCCACGTCAATGATCCATCTTCCCCTTTCTGGTTCTGACTCAAAGTTACAACCCGCATCTGATTCAAAGACTTTCACTTCGGCCACCAATGACTACTTTGAGCGACAATCAACAGTGTTATGCCAAGGGATCTTATGGAAGTCACACCACTTCCCGGTATCCTTCTTTGTCTTTCCAGTGTCCTTATTTTCTTGCATCTTGGACTGGTTGTCCTGATACTGTCCATCTTTTCTATGTCCTTTGTTCTGTATGTTGGACCTGCCCTTTCCTGGTTTTTGCTACGAGGGGTTCCCAGGCCTAAATTGTCGCATCTTTTGTTTGAGCTTCTACTCGATTTTGACGACATATCGATAGGCGACCCCCAAGGATGAGATGTACAAAAATTCCATTTCGGTCTGGATGTATCTATGTAGAGCACCACAATACTTGAGCGCCATATTTCACTCTGAATCTTTGATGCCCATCTTGGTGCGTAGGGTATGGAAGATATTTGTGAAATTTGGCACTGCTTGGTCTCTTTCTTGTCGCAGTGTGGTCCATTTAGTATACAAGTCGTCATAATTTTCGACAGGGTATTATTGTTCCTTAATAGCATCCCTGAAGGATTCTCAGGTGGTCAAGACTTTAAATAATGAGGGTTCCTATGTTTCCTTTTGCTCACAAAATTTTTCCCACCAATCTTTGACATGGGGAATGACTTTGAGGAGCGTAAAAATAATTTTTTCTCTATTTGAAAAGTTATGGACAAAAAAATACCCTTCTAGTAGATTCAACCACTTGTCTACAACATCTGCGTCTATCTGACCTTTAAATATAGGAATATCGAAGTTGATTTGTACCTTGAAGGGGGCGATGCCTCCACTCGAGAAAGATGTGTCGCTTGTTGGTAGTTGCCGAAGGATTTGCGTGAAACTATCCATCATCTCGTTCCTCTGTTGTGTGAGGGATTCCTCAAGAAACATTTTGAAAGGAACTCTTGTCCCGTCATATTTATTTTGTCCTGCCATGAGAGGTTGTTTGGGTGTGCGAGAGATTTTGTCCTTAAGAGAAACAAGCTCGAGACCCAATTCTTTGTACCCTGACCTTGTTGGGGACATGCATTAAGATGAAAAGGAGCAGACCACTCTGATACCACTGATCCAGATTTTATGAGCATAACGAAATGAATACAGATTATTAAAATATGCTTAACATATAATAACAGAGATACAATAAAACTGGTTTTCTATTCAATACGGAAATAAGTTTAAACTGTAAAATGTAACGGAAAACAAGCTTGTTGGAATGGTGGTGGCTTATCTCTGAGAAGAGATGTGATGGCTACGCTCATTCGCAAGAAGATGATTACAATGAGGCTCTTAAGGTCTTTTTACAATAAACAAGAATGTCAAAAACCCTAGAATCCAAAAACCTAACTCTAGGAGATGAAGCACCAAAAGTCATGTGGGCCCCGTTTGGGTAAGTTTGTACATCAACTTTCCGAGGTCGTAACTTTTGCATATGATCTTCATTTTAGGTGCACGATAGCCTGTTGGAAAGGTCTATCCGAGAAATAAACATTTTGTTGTGATCTATTAGAGGGCATTTTCAACTATGGCGAGCCCTAAAAAGGTTTTTTAGGGCCTCAAAACGGCCCCGCAAGTTAGGGACCCAAAAACTAGGAAGAAAACTGCCAAACTGGGAAACTTCCAAAATGAACCAGTTGGAATAGGTGGGAGGCCACCGACATCCATCTGGATCAACAAGTGGAATTATGAGTAGAAGAGACATGGATAGGAATCTTCCTGTGGAAAGTGTAACTACTTTCCATGTGGAGTTCATGAGAGATAATTGGCACTATGAAAAGAGGACATGTGGGTGGGAATCTCCATGTGGACAAGAATCTTCACGGGTCCCTTTCTCACTTTTCGAGGTGTTCACAATAGTTGATTTGTATATCAAGCCTAATTCCCCTCATTAACTATTTGAACTATTCCCCATGGACGATTCCTAGATCAGGCATGATGCCCCCATCATGACCCTTGTTCACTATTTGAACCATTCACCATAGCCAATTTCGACATCTATCCTAATGCCTTCATCCAGCCCCTTATTCAATGTTAGAATTATTGCTCTTTCCCAATTTTGGAGTTCAATTAGATTCAAATGAATTAAGTTCCATGGGAAATAAAACATCCATACTCTATAGGGATAGGTCGTCGTAGTTGGCCCCTCTTTGAATTGCCTCCAAAATAAAATACAACACCTTATTCCTATTTAAAACTCATAATATAAGTTGACTCCACACACCATTTATCTAAATTATAAATCCTGTCCGTGATTCATTTGTTAAGTAGGTTGTTCTCGAGTGACAAACAAAGACCTTTTTCTAAGAAAATATTTAGGGTATCGCCCCTCTGGCCCAAGAACTAGCTCGAAGGCCTAGAGTGATACAAAAAGCTACACCTTACACATTATACCTTAGCATCTACGCCCTCTAAGAAGACAAGGGACAACTTACCAGATAACAAAACTTTTAATGAGTATATTTCTATAACAACTTTAAACTTTATATATATAAAAAGTTTATCAAAACCTATATTTATTTTTTATTAAAAAAATATAAATAACAATAATTTGATTTAAATTCATTCTTTAATTTTAAAAATATATATGATCTATCCTTTAAAATTTATATTCATAATTAAAAAAACATATTTTCTTAACCATTAAATCCACATATACTCACTTACATTATCTTCTTATCTTTATCATAATTCTTATTAATTCCTTATGCTAAAAGAAGGTTCCATTAATTCTATTCCACACTAGATATCTTGACGAGTGATTCTCTCTTTGCTCCAATGGGGATCTTCCGACACTCTAGGATCATGGCATGATCCCTTCATTGTCGGCGTGCTTTAAGTAAAGAATGGAATTTTTGAATCTTATCTTTACTTGTTTATATCAAAAATGGTTCGAAGATGACATGGATGCTAATCCAAGTGCATATCCCAAACACAGAAAGGAATCTTCCAGGCTTATCTTTACTTAATTAAACCAAACATGTTATTCGCTCTTTCCTGTAATCAAATTGCATATCCAAAACATGGTAAGAAAATCTTTTCGTGATATTCCCATATTCCAAATGTCAACATGGTAATGAAATCACATGGATAGAAAGGAGGAGACAATTAAGATTAAGTAGATAATTGACCAAAAAAAGTGGGGGCATCAATTGTACCTATAAACAAGTTATTCATTACTTTGTGTCTATGTGTATGTAATGACTAGTGTACTATAGTATGTACATGGTAATTTTTCAATGTTGTTGTTATGAAGAGATATATGTTTATGCAATGATGGGAGATTTTATTATTTCATTAGTTTTGTTTAATAATTTTATGTTTAATTTGAATGTAATTTTTCAATGTTTATCAAGGTTATTATGAAGAGATATATGCTTATGTATGATGGGAGATTTCATTATTTTATGAGTTTTATTTAATAATTTTATGTTTAATTTGAATTTGTGTGAATTTTTTTAATAAATTATAAAAAATTAATATTTATTTAAGATTTTTTGTTTTTTATTAAAGAATATTTTTTATTAAGAAATAATATTGATTTATTATTAATTTTTTTTATGATTAAGATAAATTTATTAAAAATAATATATACAAATTACAAGTAAAAATCAAAATTAATTGATATAAATATATTTATTAATTTTAATAAATAATATTTTAGTAATTATTTAGATCTTTATTGTTTTTAATTCAATAAAGTTTTTTTTATATAATGTCTAATAAACATATGTATTTCACAATTATTATCATGTGAGATCATTTATTTATTTTTAAATACCCTTTGAGGGATCTAATAAAGTTAAAGTTCACTAAAAAAGAAGGGTGTAGTTATAATTTTATCTATTTTATTTTTTCTTATATCGAAAATAGTTATATTCATAATAGTTATAAGAGAAAGTTATGTCTCATAATATACACCCATATCTATTGATTTGTTGAAAGTAAGCCTATTTTCCCTCAATTAGCTCAAGTGAAAAAAACCATAATTGAAAGGTCTACTTGCTTATTTCCTTCACTAAGAAGGATAATAGTTACTAAAAACGTAATTGAAAGAACTTATAAAATGCTATACTAAATTAATAATGAAAAAAAACATAATTGATAATTGATAGATACTCATACCTATAAGTAATTCATTTGATTTGATGAAGAATAATAGTTACTAAAAAAATAATTGAAAGAACTTATGAAATGATATACTAAACTAATAATGAAAAAAAAACATATTTGATAATTGATAGACACTCATACCTATAAGTAACTCATTTGATTTGATAGGAGGGGCTTAAGTAAAAAAAAACATAAATTGATAAGCCTAATTAGCCATAGTCAAAGTTATAAAGACCATAATTAATTAATAAACCAATAAGTATCAAAAGCATATTTTTAATGATTTAATATTAATTCTTTTTTTTCCTATCAAACAAAATTTTTTAAATAATAAAATTAATATTTTTAATAACTTTAATAAAATTAATACTTTCAATAACTTAGTATTAATTTATTTTTAAGCCTGATCAAACAAGTCTTTTTTAATAATAAAATTAATATTGACAAAAACTAATCAAATAGTAATTTGTTAGAAACAAGTCAAAGAAATTTAAATAATAAAATTAATATTTTCAATAACTTTAATAAAATAATAAAATGAATACTTTCAATAACTTAGTATTAATTCTTTTTTGAAATTATCAATTTTTTTTTAAATAATAAAATTAAAAGTGATAAAAATTAAATAATTTAAATTAAAATTAAATAACAGTTAATTAAAAATAAGCCAACCAAATATGACATGTTAATATGATAATATAGTTTACAATATTATATAGATAATAACCCCTAAAAAAAGGCTCATAAGATAGGACATCTAAACACATGAATACATGATTGACCTACAAGACAGGACATTTAAACACGACATTTAAACACATAAATACATGATGTTAGTATGACAAAACAGAAATATTAATATATAAATGTATGCTAAGGCATGTCACCAAAACCATTGAGACACCTATGTTGTTATTATTGTCAATTAGGAGCAATAGTATGATACCAAATATGGAATTTGTCTACTAAAATCAATTTCTAATTTTAGAATAATTGGGTGTGAATAATGTCCTATAATCTATGCATTTTTCATAATTATAAGACATATTTTATAAACTATGTATTATTTTCTCATATATATATATATATATATATATATATATATTAATTTAAAACAAAATCTATAATATTCAAGGGTTGTTAGCCTAGTCTTTATTCTTACTTGCAATTGTATCATTTTGTGAAGACAAAAAGTGACCACTTAAAATAACTTGTTGGTGGTCTTTAAGCGGGTAGACTTCCACTCTTGAGAGATGTCTCTAGATCTTGAGCTATTAACCTTTTCCTTACCACCAAAGAAGATAAGCTCTTCCAATTAAAACTAGTTTTTAGATAATACTAAATATCAAAAATCAATTTATTATCATAAATTGTTAACCTAATTCCTTAACTTCTAAAAAAAATATTTTTAAGTCTACAATTTCACCCTAAAAACTATTTTATATCCAAGGGAAGAAAGATGTTCCACACATGCAAGTGAAGAAAAACTGGTCCACAAGGCTAAGGAACCGTTGGAACCGTTGGAAGTTCAGATTCCCTACAAGGGAAGAAGTATGAGCATAGCGAATAGTGAAAGTTGTGCATTTCCTGCTTCAGGCCTATGCGATTTGACTATGCCACTTTATCCATTGAATGCAAGGGAGATGGCTGCTGAGAAACAATATCAGTGGACTCTTTTGCCCTTCAAAGCTGTACTCGAATTAGTGGCAGTCGTAAACAATTCGGCCCAACATCTATTGACAGCCTTGCATATGACCGTCATGTCCACACTGCTTGACCAAAGCCTCCATTATCATTAGGTAAAAGAAATGCCATCATGTCCAATCCGTAAAACAATGGCAACTGTAACTACGTCGACCATGTGCAGTTAACATGAAAGAACAGC
>JASDQU010013261.1:170068-190798 GCA_032191745.1 Picea mariana
AAAAAGGATAATAGTTACTAAAAACGTAATTGAAAGAACTTATAAAATGATATACTAAATTAATACTGAAAAAAAAAAAAACATAATTGATAATTGAGAGAGACTCATACCTATAAGTAACTCATTTGATTTGATGAAGAATAATAATTACTAAAAAATAATTGAAAGAACTTATGAAATGATATACTAAACTAATAATGAAAAAAAACATAATTGATAATTGATAAACACTCATACCTATAAGTAACTCATTTGATTTGATAGGAGGGGCTTAAGTCACAAAAAAACATAAATTGATAAGCCTAATTAGCTATAGTCAAAGTTACAAAGATCATAATTAGTTGATAAGTCAATAGGTATCAAAAGCATATTTTTAATGACTTAGTATTAATTCTTTTTTTTCTTATCAAACAAATTTTTTTTAATAATATAATTAATATTTTCAATAACTTTAATAAAATTAATACTTTCAATAACTTAGTATTAATTCTTTTTTGAAATGATCAAACAATTTTTTTTAAATAATAAAATTAAAAGTGACAAAAATTAAATAATTTAAATTAGAATTAAATAGCCCTTAAGTTAATTAAAAATAGGCCAACTAAATATGACATATTAATATGATAATATAGTTTACAATATTATATAGATAATAACCCAAAAAAATGGCTCATAAGATAGGACATCTAAACACATGAATACATGATTGACCTACAAGGACATTTAAACACATGAATACATGATGTTAGTATGACAAAACAGAAATATTAATATAGAAATGTATGCTAAGGCATGCCACCAAAACCATTGAGACACCTATGTTGTTATTATTGTCAATTAGGAGCAATAGTATGATATCAAATATGGAATTTGTCTACTAAAATCAATTTCTAATTTTAGAATAGTTGGGTGTGAATAATGTCCAATAATCTATGCATGTCTCATAATTATAAAACATATTTTATAAACTATGTATTATTTTCTCTCTCTTATATATATATATATATATATATATATATATATATTAATTTTAAAAAAAAATTATAATACTCAAAGGTTAGTCTAGTTTTTATTCTTACTTGTAATTGTATTATTTTGTGAAGACAAAAAGTGGCCACCTAAAATAATTTGTTGGTGGTCTTTAAGGGGGTAGACTTCCACTCTTAAGAGATGTCTATGTGGGTCTTGAGCTATTAACCTTTTCCTTATCACCAAAGAAGATAAGCTCTTAACCAATTAAAACTAATTTTTAAGTAATACTAAATATCAAAAGTCAATTTATGATCTTAAATTGTTAACCTAATTCCTTAACTTCTAAGAAGATATTTTTAAGTATACAATTTCAACCTAAAAACTATTTTATATCCAAGGGAAGAAAGATGTTCCACACATGCAAGTGAAGAAAAACTGGTCCACAAGGCTAAGGAACCGTTGGAAGTTCAGACTCCCTACAAGGGAAGAAGTATGAGCATAGCGAATAGTGAAAGTTTGTGCATTTCCTGCTTCAGGCCTATGCGATTTGACTATGCCACTTTATCCATTGAATGCAAGGGAGATGGCTGCTGAGAAACAATATCAGTGGACTCTTTTTCCCTTCAAAGCTGTACTCGAATTAGTGGCAATCGTAAACAATTCGGCCCAACATCTATTGACAGCCTTGCATATGACCGTCATGTCCACACTGCTTGACCAAAGCCTCCATTATCATTAGGTAAAAGAAATGCCATCATGTCCAATCCGTAAAACAATGGCAACTGTAACTACGTCGACCATGTGCAGTTAACATGAAAGAACAGCCATCAAAAGCGAAAGTGTTCAACGCTACTTCACTTTGATTCCTTAAAAAAATTATCACCTGTGCTTTCCTGACTTCTGTGCTTTTGTTGGCACCTAATATTTGTCTTTCTTAATCGGAAGAGATGCTTTTCAGTACAGAAAACAGGAAAATGAAGGAAAGCGGATCAAGACGATCTTTGAATGTGCAGCAGGATTGGACTTCTCCACAATTACAGTGCAGCCTCATCACATCAATCACGTCGTAGAAAGGTGGCCTGTTATGCGTAATATTCCAGCTGGTCCACACCGTGCATGGATATGGAAACCTACTTTTTCTCAGCGTTTCAATGGCCTACCTGGCCCATTTGTGTCTAATGGAAACCTACTTTTTCTGGGCCTTTCAATGGCCTACCAGACCCATCTGTGTTTGTCCTTTCATTGACTTTGAATAGGAAAATGTTCTATAATTTATTTGGTTTTTTTTTTTGGATTTTGGTTATGTAAATTTGGATAAAATGGCTATTTTTTTTATTGTTTAAATTGTATTTCTAAATGCATAAATAGATTCACAAAAAAACTAATAAAACATTTTGATTATACAAATTTAATCACTCAAATATACAAATCCAACCATCACCTAAACAGAAAATAAAATGTTTAAAATAAACTATTTTTCAACCATTAACCCTACCGTTGGCAGAGCATTAAAAGAATGAGAATTAACTGTTAAGGCAAGCATGACTGATCGGCGATATCGAGAATGTACCCTTCATGGAATAGAATTCCGCATGATTTAAGAACATATTGTCGAAATTACAAGATTTAATTATAATATAAAGTTATTCCAAAACCAAAATAAGCAAAGATCGAGAAATCTGTTACTCCAAAATAAGTAAAGATCTAGAAGTCTATTTACAGTGTCAAATTTTTTAAAATGGCATAATTTCATTCTCAAAATTATTACTTTTCGTAACTGGATTCCAGCGACTTAACTGCCTTCTCCATGGAGATTTATTCTTCAACGAATTTAGGAAAATGTACTCGAAACCTCAATTGCTTTTATTGGAGAGACACTATATTTTTTTAGCAGTTGGTTAAACGTTTTATTTTTTGGGTTTTTTATAGGAATTGGTTGGAATCTGGCGATGTAAATTTGAACAAAATCTCTATTTTCTGTTGTTTAAATTGTCTTTCTGAATGCATAAATGGATTCAGCCTACTGGAAAACCCCTTGGACACTTGGATTATACAAACTTAGCCACTCAAATCTGCAGATCCAACCATTCGTCACCGGATTTCGGGTAAAATCAAACAGAAAAAGTAACCAAAAAAACCTCCAAAAAATAGAACGTTTAGACTACTACTCTTTTTTTAAATAAATTCACTAATCTAGCAACAATTCTTGGCCACTTAGTAAATTACTTTCAACGCCCTTTTGTATAGAAAATCCATAAATTTTTGGTTTTTTTGTATTTTCACAAATCAATCTGAGATAGTTTCAGATTAAAAATAAAATTGGAAATCCCTTTACAAGTTTAAAAAAAAAATTATTTTCACATCATGTAAATATTTTTTAATTATTTATTTAAATATATTTGAAAATTAAAAAATTTCATAAATAAAAATCAGATGTTATATTTAGAAAACCAAAGCAATAAATTAACTAATCTATATTAAACTGCAAGATCTAAAACAACTTAATTCGGGTGGAACATGGACATGTTTTAAGTTCCTGATAAGTCTTTTTTCTCAATGTCATTTGATTTTACATATATGTACATATTAGTTTAGTTCGTGATTTATTAGTCATTACCTTACCTGGACTATAGTTTTCGTCTCATCGATTAGTGTTGAATCCTTATTACTTGGTATGGTATTCTGTTTACAAATTAATATTATTTAATAATTTTTTTTTTAATTAATTTTTTTTTCATGAATTTTAAAAATTTATATTCACATTTTTTTTATTGGCTCCTAACATATTGATAGGACTAAATACTCTTCTTCTTGGAGGGCAATTTTATTTATTTGTTTCTCAAACTTTAAAATTTGTTTAATACCTAAAATTAATTTACACGCATTTCATGGTTTGTCATGGCCATTTATAAATCACACTAAATCTAGAAAACTCTCTTAAGTGTCGTTTGAAGAAACTGTGTTGACAAGGCTTTAAGGGTTTGTAACCTATAACAGAAGTTCTTGTCAAATGCTTTCACTTGGCTCAGTCTTTCATCATGCCTCCTCAACCTCCACCTTTTCTATAAGCCACTTGCATAGAAGACAAATTATGGTTAAAGTAACTACTCCATGAATATGGAGTAACAAACATATAACTCTCCCTTTCTTTGTGCTTTTTCAACACTATTAGATAAATATCATATCTTTGCTTAATCTTGAAATAATTTGAAGGTTATATTTTGTAGGCCATACTTGTTATAGATTTGAAGGTCATATCTTGGTCAATCGTATTTTTGCAAAATCATCCATCCTTGATCCAGGTGATACTAGGTCTGTGAGACAGTGATGCGCTCCTAGCTCCAATAGAGGTTTACTTCTAGCAAGACCTACCATATCAGCTGAATGAATGAAGGCCGCATGTAGATTACCTGTGTGTTCCATGTCGAATGAAGAAGGGGCTCCTTGAATTCTTTGAGAGAGTTATGGTATTCTAGGGGACGAACACCCTACTAAGAGCCAACATTTTCCTTCCCCGCAGTTAGGCCTATTCTATAGAAGTAACATCAAACTATGTTTTTGGCGATTGTGAGAGTCAGTGCGCTTTGTTCTTATCTATGTTGGCGATGGTGAGAGTCATCTCACCTCGTTTCTATCTTACTTGGACTTGGATTTTCCCGTGTTTCTAGGTTTGAGCTACAAATCCTAGCTGAAGCCTAGCCCACTCTGCTAATCGAACATATCTTTCTTTGCTTAGCTCTATTCTCGCCATTGTGCGTGCACTGAAACGATGAAGTCCTGACACTATGAGGAGTTGATGTGGAGTGATTAGGAGTGAGACAACAACTCGATGACAACAAATTTCTTCTTCAAATATGCATGTATGCCTTGTACTTATTTCCTTTACTCCCACAGATTCCACCTTTGCAAGCTATCCACAATGTGGCAGTTTGCATCCAAGAATGAGAAGCAAAGTGACGCGATACTCTTGGTGCCTCGATTTCTCATGTAGTCCTTGACCACTTTGAGGCCCTCTCTAATGATCTATAGAAATGGTAGAGTAAGTAGGTTTCTCTCTAGAATTAGGCACTTCAACTGCACCAAATCTCTAATCAATAAATTTGATTATAATGCAAAATTATTATGTTATTCTCAATTCCATAAATAATTTGATGGTTATGATATGAAAATTGTATTGCAGTGCTTCAACATTGCTACAGTAAATTTGAAGTTGCTTCCATCCTCCCTTTCTTCACCAGTAATGGTATGCCTACCTAGGTATGCAAGGAAGGTGGTGTACCTGGGTATGCCTATCTTGGTGTACACAACAACATTATGAATTCAATTGTTGCAGTTGTCAAGCCATAATTTTAGATGTAGGTATTGATATCATTCTTTTTTGTGTCTACACATATAAAGAAAGACAATTTGATTATATTATGTACTTTGGTTTGATAGTGTTACTTGGTAGAGAAACTAGAAGCAAGGAATCTATAAATAAAATAGTGGTTTTAATCCTCTCCAAGCAATAGAAAATCCATTCATTTGATGCATCCTTATGGAAACATAGCCATTGTTGTTAAAATATTGATCCAGGATCTTTTCATCGAGTGACTTATAAAGAATTGCATTAAATGAGCATAAATTAAAGTGCAACATTGAAGAAGGACAAGATCAATAATGAAGAGACATAAGCATAAAATCTGAACAAAAAAAATTGATAATGGATTTCGTCCCTGGTGGAATACGTCTCCGGGTCCTACTCTCAAATGGGTAGGCCTTTTTATTAACTCAGCAAAAGAATTTGGCAAAATACATAAGTATAACTCATTCTGAAATCAAGCTGCAAAAGTTTTGCTCAGATAAAAAAAAGACAACGCCACTGAATTCGTGGCATCAAATTACCCAAAAATGATTGTCTCCATGCTTCGATCCAACTCTAGCACTCCTAGGCCCAAGAGAAACTCTATCTCAATTTTCGTGCCCTACAACCTGCAATAAATGCTGAGAAATTTGTCTCAAAATTTGTGTCAGTCCATACCCTCATGCGCTCCTTCTAGCACTGGGTGGATGTAACTTTTTAAATATTTTTTGGGCTTTATAAACAATGAAATTTGTTGCCCTTGTGGTTGGCGGAGCTTGTGTTTAGGAGTTAATATAGGGGGAGGTTTCGGGGTTGAGTCCGCGGGCCTCCCCTTTTGGGCTATCCATTGTAACTTGTATATATTTAAAACATGTCGTTCCGCTAACTTTAGAAAGGCTTCTAGATATCGGTTGGTCACCATATTTGGCAGGGTCCCGCTGGATTTGGTGGACCCGCCAAATCTTGTAATATTGTTTTTTTGAAAATTCGTTCTTGGGTTGTCATTGGGAATTTTCCCACTACCACGTGGTAGCCCATGACTGGGCCATGTGGCAGCCAACCATTGGGCCACGTCAACCACTATACAATCACCCTTCCACATCAGCGTATGGTCTACCAACTCATCTGCCAAGTCAGCCTGCCACATCAACTGCCAAGTCACTACACAGACTTCCACGTGGCACAATTTTACTGGTCCACGAAATGACCCAAAAATGCCAAATATGAGTGACATGTGGCAGCCTCTGGTGCTAGCACGTCACCATGTTGACGTCAACATGACATGTGTCACCTCCTATGCATTCTAGGTATGTTGTACGGATGATAATGACATCCATACTAATGTTGATGTCAGCAGTATGGATGTTGACTCATCCCCCTGCTGACTGGGCTAGGTTGACCAAACTTTGACCGCGAATATCTTTCGATCCATAACTATATTTGATGAGCCATTTGTGTCATTGGAAATCTTGTGACGTGTTCTTCTAGATGATGCCATTTTCACTGAGTTTTGAGAACTTTGAATTTTTTCCCTTTCTCTGTCTGCTGAGGCCATTCTGAGCTTCCCGAGTTGCTTCTGCGAGTTATGAGATGTCCTTAGTCTTCTCTAGATCATTTTTCGACCAAACCTTCCCACTGAGAGATTTTTGGACCACCAAAATCTTTCATCAATCAATAGATAAGTGAGGGAAGAGTTCCCTCACCTTGTCCTTCTCAATCCACTTTTCCTTGCTTGGATGTGTGCCCTTTAAGCCTACTCGAAAGTAATCAACATCACCCCTGTGTGAAGTCTTCATCCTTATCTCCAGGATGATATCTTCCTGTAACTCATCCAAGTAATCAAGAGCAAACTCATCAACTAATGGTATTGAAACTTCCTCATCCTGATCCATGATCATGGGAGGCTAAAAAAGTTTCAAGTTCTCTACATTTAAAACTGATTAAATCTGCATATAAGGTGGAAGATCTAGATGAAAAGCATTGGTACCACTTTTCTCCAAAATAGTGAAGGGTCCATAACAAATGGGATTGATTTTCTTGCCTTCACCCTTCAATATATCCTTGTTGATGTGAATCCATACCCGGTCTCCAACCTAGAACTGATGGTCAACTCTGTGTTTGTCATGCCGAGCTTTATACTGTGCTTAACTTTTCTCTAATTGTTCCCTAACTACCTGGTGCACCTGCTAGATCCTTTGGATGAACTTGCGGGCTCTGTCCTCTTTTCTTTGTTCATTTGAATCAACATCTCTTCCATACATCAAGTCCAAAGGAACTTTAGGTAGGTACCCAAAACATGTCTCAAAAGGAGAACACTGAGTGGAGGAATGTAAGGCTCGGTTGTAAGCATGTTGTACATAGGGTATATGTTCATCCCATAACTTGGGATTCTTTCTGTAGTAACCTCGAAGCAAAAGTACCACTATTTGGTTTACAACCTCTGTCTGTTCGTCGGTCTGTGGATGGAAAGCAGTGCTCCTCTTCAATTTGGTGTCCATCATTCTCCACAAGCTTGTCCAAAAATCCCCAAGGAATTGAGTATCTCGATTCGAGATAATGGATGTGGGTAACCCAAAGTGAACCCAAACATACTGAAAGAAGAGATTAGCATCTTGGTCAACATTGATATGCTTTTTACATGGAATTAAGACACACATTTTGATGAACCTATCCACTACAACATACAAATAGTCATGACCCCCTTTCTACATTGGTAAACCCCTTACAAAATTCATGGAGATACTTTTCCATAGATGGGATGGAACATGTAGCGGTGAGTATAGCCCCAGTTTTCTATTAGTGGGCTTACAAGTAGAACACATCACACACCCCTTTACATATTTAGTTGCAATTTCTTTCATTTGAGGCCAGTAACAAAACCTCTGAAAATAAGCCATAGTTTTTCCTACCCCAAAATGCCTAGACACAAGAGAAGTGTGAGCTTCTTGTATTGCATGGACTCGTTCACTTGTAGGAATACATATCTTTCCAAGATGGTAGAGTAGTTTTCCTTGCAGACAATAGTTCTGTACCTGTGCACCATCGGTTAGTTTCTCATATACTTCATTAAAATATTCATCAATGGCATATTTTTCCACATAGATATCATGACATAAAGAATTATTCTTCAAAATAATAGAAGCAACAATAGGAGGTCTAGAAAGCATATCAGCTACCTTGTTACTTGTACCCTTTTTGTACTTGATTACCAAATGAAATTGTTGTAGAAAACCAATCCATATGTAGTGTCGAGATTGTTGCAGCTTGGTTTGTGCTTGGAGATACTGTAAGAGTTGGTGATTTGTATGTATGATTGTTTCATTCCCTAACAAGTAGTGCTTCCATTTCTTTACGCTTTGAACTAATGCATACAACTCTTTATCACATGTAGGATAGTTAACAACATCTTGGTTAAAAGTTTCAGAGTGGTAACAGATAGACTTACGATATTGCATCAATACTGCACCCATGGCATATCCATTGGCATCTATATTGATGGCAAAGGATTGTTGAATATTTGGCAGTGTTAATACTGGTGCAGTACTGATCGTTTCCTTCAAAGTGTCAAAATCCTTTTGTTGTTTTCCTCTCCACTGAAAAAGTGTTCTTCACACTGGTTAAGGCATGCAAAGGAGTTTCTATAAAGGAGAAGTTTGAAATGAATCTCCTCCAATACTGGACTACACCTAAGAAGCTCTGTATCTCAGTTACACTTTTGGGCTCAGGCCAATTTACAATTACATCAATCTTGGAAGGATCAATTTTTAGTTATTCTTCTCCAACAATATGACCTAAGTACACAATTGCAGTCTTACCAAATTCACATTTGGAAAATTTTACATAGAACTTTTCCCTTTGCAAAGTATCCAATACTTTCTTTACATGCCTCACATGTTCATCCCAAGTCCTGCTAAAAATAAGAATGTCGTCTAAATATACTATCACAAAATCATCTAGAAAATCTTTGAATACATCAGCCATCACTGACATGAAATTTGTCGGAGCATTACAAAGCCCAAATGACATAACTAACCACTCAAACAATCCCTGTTTGGTTTTAAAGGCAGTCTTTCATGCATCATGTTCTGCAACCCTGATTTGATGGTATCCACTATGCAAATCCAACTTAGTGAAATAAATAGCATTCTTTAACTGATCAAGTAAATCATCTATATGAGGAAGAGGGTATCGATTTTTCACCATGATTTTATTTAATTTCTGGTAATAGACACACATTTTCCATGTGCCATCTTTCTTTGGTGCCATCATGATCGAAAAACCACAAGGAGATGAATTAGGTCTGATGACCCCTTGATCCAATAAGCCCTGTACCTGCTTCTTGATCTCTGTCATCTCCACAACTGACATCATGTACATGCCGACATTAGGAAGAGGATAATCCTATTAAAGATGTGTCTCGTGTTGTATTTCCCTCTTAGGGGGTAATCCATCTGGTTCCTGGAAAATATCATCATACTTAGAAACAATATCAATTAATTATTTCTTATGAGAAGGATCACATCCTTGGAAAGCGTCGGAACATCCGACGCTTTCCAAGGATGTGATCCTTCTCATAAGNGAAGAGGATAATCCTATTAAAGATGTGTCTCGTGTTGTATTTCCCTCTTAGGGGGTAATCCATCTGGTTCCTGGAAAATATCATCATACTTAGAAACAATATCAATTAATTATTTCTTATGAGAAGGATCACATCCTTGGAAAGCGTCGGATGTTCCGACATCTTTCTCTCTTACGACCATGAGTACATATATCTTATTAGTGTTTATAAGTCTCTTCATTTGTCATGCACTAACAAGTGTTGTGTTTACCATCATGTTGTGAGCTCTAACAATATATTCCACTCCCCTCTTAGTAAGGTGGTATTTGTTCTCATGGCAAAAGAAGACTATTTTTCTATCATAAAGATAAGGACTCCCCAACAATATGCCACATATATCAAGTGATACAACATCCAAATCCACTTCATCAATCAACTTTGAAGCAATAACAAATCTGACCCTATATTGTTTGATGACATTAAGTTTTTATTTATCACATACCCAACCAACATGATAAGGCTTTGGATATGGTTTCATTTCAAGACCCATCTTTTTGACAAGTGCTTCAGATATCAAGTTTACTTGGGAACCCATATCAAATAATGTATCTATCTTAGTGTGTTTAGATACAACTCTTATGTGAAATAATTCATTCCTCTTTAGTTCATTATCATAAGATTCATTATTGGAATTTGAAATAGCATGAATGGAATCTTTGTCTTGTACTCCAACCGCTATGATCTTTCAATCATCTCATGAATCAGAACCAATATCTTATTGCACTGTAGAAACAATTTTTGTCTTCCCCTTTCCACCGAACTGTTTCGGTCTCTTTTCTGGATGTAGTTTCCAACATTGTTCATCATCGTGACTAGTTTTCTTGCAATGAGTGAAACATGGATTTCCTCCTTCTCTCGTCACTGTGGCGGTCTTCTTGTCCTTCTTTTTAAACTTCTTATTTACTGTCTTATGTGGGAGATTGGAAGTTTTCTTTGTGGGATCTTCTGGAACATGCTTTCCCCTGTTCTCAAGGTGAGTGGCTTGCACACAAACTTTGTCAAGACTAGTGGGGTTAAACAAGAGCAAAGTATGATGAATATAACTGTGAAGTGCGCCAATATACTTCATTAAAGTTTCATATGAATCCAAAGGAATGTTTAATGCAAGAGATTTATTACTAAATTCTTCTGTGAAACTTTGTACAGTTTGACCTTTACTTTGCCTTAAAGTTTTCCATTCCATCATTGCTTTATGTAAATAACCCAATGGATAAAATTGCTTCCTTATCGCTGATTTAAATTCCAACCATGAGGAAAGAAGATTACCACACTTAATTCTATATTGAAGTTTTCTCTCCCACCATACGAGAGCGGTTCCTTCCAACCGAGGAGAAGCCAATTGCACCTTAAATTCCTCTTCATCAATAGGTTGAACATGGAAATATACTTCAACCTGTCGAATCTAATTATCTAGATTTTCCAGATTAGCATCTCCATTAAACATAGGTAAAGGAAATTTTACATCAAGCTTTAATAATGGTTTCTTAAAAGAGGCTTTATGGCTAGAATGATGAGAATGATGAAAATGCTCAGAGGAAGAAGAACTAGAACTTGATGGTGAAGATGGAGGCTCAGGAGCGCTCCTCCAGCCCCTTGGTTTACCAAAGCATCATCATCAACATGTGATTCCTTTTTCTTCCCTTTCTTCTTCCTCCTCTTCTCGTAGTCTCCATACATTTGTTCAACCATTTCTGACATGTGATAAAAGACCATATGGAAGTTTTTCTCCTGTTCATCATGCTTGTCCTCTTCTTCCATTTTCTTCCTTCGTGATGCACGACCAACTTCAAGATTGAAAGTCTTAATATTTCCTTCACCCTACTTATGCTTGGCCCTAGTAATCATTCACACTCAACAATTCAAGTCAAAGACGACCTCTGATACCAACATGATCCAGGATCTTTTCATCGAGTGACTTATAAAGAATTGTATTAAATGAGTATAAATTAAAGTGCACCATTAAAGAAGGAAAAAGTCAATAATGAAGAGACATAAGCATCAAATCTGAACACAAAACCTTGATAACGGAGTTCGTCCCTGGTGGACTACATCTCCGGGTCCTGCTCTCAAATGGGTATGAATTTTTATTAACTCAACAAAAGAATTTGGAAAAATACATAAGTATACCTCATTCTGAAATCAAGCTGCAGAAGTTTTTCTCAGATCGGAAAACAAACACCATTCAATTCGTGGCATCAAATTAACCAAAAATGTCCGTCTCCATGCTTCTATCCAACTCTAGCACTCCAAGAACCAAGAGGAACTCTGTCTCAGTTTCCGTGCCCTGAAACTTGCAATAAATGTTGAGAAATTTGTCTCGAAATTTGTGACAATCCATACCCTCGTGCGCCCCTTCCAGCACTGGGCGGATGCAACTTTTTAAATATTTTTTTGGGCTTTGTAAACAATGGAATTTGTTTCCCGTGTGGTTGACAGAGTTTGTGTTTAGGCGTTAATATAGGGGGAGGTCTCAAGGTTGAGCCCACGAGCCTCCCCTTTTGGGCTATCCGTTGTAACTTGTATATATTTAAAACATGTCGTTCCGCTAACTTTAGTAGGGCTTCTAGATATTGGTTGGTCGCCAGATTTGGCGGGGTCCCACCAGATTTGGCGGACCCGCCAAATATTTTAATATATATTTTTTTGAAAATTCATTCTCGGGTTGTCATTGGTCATTTTCTCACTGCTACATGGCATCCCATGACTGGGCTACATGGTAGCCAACCATTGGGCCATGTTAACCACTGTACAATCACCTTGCCACGTCAACGTACGGTCTACCAACTCATCCTCCCACGCTATCCTTCCATGTCAGCTACCACGTCACTATAGGGACCGCCACATGGTTGTACGGACTGCCATGTGTCACAATTTTACTGGTCCACGAAATGATCTAGAAATGCCAAATATGAGTGACATGTGGCAACCTCTAGCACTGCCACATCACCATGCTGATGTCAGCATGACACGTGTCTCCTCTTGCACATGCCACGTATGTTGTATGGATGTTGAAGTCATCTGTATTGATGCTTACGTCAACAGTATGGATGTTGACTCATCCCCCAGCTGGCTAGGCTAGGTTGACCAAACTTTGACCGCGAATATCTTTCGATCCGTAACTCAGTTTGGCAAGTCGTTTGTGTCGTTGGAAAGATTGTGACACGCTCTTTGTGATGATGTCATTATCACTACATTTTGAGAACTTTGAATTTTTTCCCTTTCTCTATCGTTGAGTCCATTCTGAGCTTCCTGAGTTGCTTCTGTGAGTTTTGATTTGTCCTTAGTCTTATTTGTATCCTTTTTGGATAAAATATGAAGAAAACCTATTTGAATTTGATAAACATGAGAAAACAAAAAAATCATTGTAGTTATCATAGTTTTTTTGTTTATAACATTTTGTTGCATTATAAAATGATTTATGCCAGGTTCTCTTTCAGGGCTTCCTCCCTCACATAGATTTTGTTAAAAAAATGGCCTAAACTCAATATTTTATAGTTAGTTTACCTATTTCCATTTTGTTAGAGCAAGATTTTCCTCACCCTAAGAAATCTTGTAGAGAGGGCCTTACTCTATTTCCCTATGCAAACTCACTTTTCCTGATTGATAAATCCAGAGACAAAAATCTAAAATTTTCCACTTGTACGCATCTTGCACACTATACAGAAAGCGTGTATGCATGATTCTCCACTAAAACCCACATACATCGAAATTTGTGCCAGAAAATCAAAATTAAATGTCGGGTTTCCATGTCATGATAGGAGATCTCTGATCCTTGGCCTTCCATATACTAGAAACATTCTGACTCGGCCATTCAGTTGCATTTTGAAGGCTATAAAGAAGTCAATTCCGATCTATGGAAAAGGAGAGAGAATTCAACTTTAAGATCAAATTTACTCTAGAGAAATTATTACTTCATATTGAGTCTGCATCCATTTGTCCTTTAAGTCTGAACATAGTGTTCAGCTCCCAATATCTTCCCTTATTGATGGAGAACCTCATTGTCTCCCTTCTATGAGATTTCCTTTGGTGGAGGATTGAAGTGGTGGAGGCCCAACTAGAAGGAACTTGCTTTCTCAATTCCAAATCGTGCCGACACGGAAGTCTGTAATGTTTTCACTTCTATTGATCATTTATTAATAGAAATACTCTTTTCCCATCCAATTGATATCTTGCAAATATATGAGCTATTATCCATGGGCATGTTTGTTTTGTATATTAATGGATTATGATATCTAATGTGCTAACCTTTTATAGTATCACTATATGCTTTCTTTTCTTGTTTGTTGAGAACTTGTTGCAGGTATAAATATTTGGGTCAAAGTGCTCAATGGTGGACATCATCAAACATCTGGATGAGGTAGGTCCCTTTCTTATCTCGCTTGCACATTGGTTTATATAACATGTTTATGGGAAGTAGTTGATTTTTTCAGTCATACATGTTTGTTGTGGTTTACCCTAGCCATAGAGTGATTTTACTCGTAACATAATTGGTGACCATAATGGGGACAAATCTTCTTTCTTATGGTTTGAAGTACTTTTCTCCTTAGAGTTCTTTTGTTTCTATTGTGGTTCTTGTCGTAACATTGCTTGACAACTCCTATTCAAACTACGTCTGATTTTTCATCCTTTATCCCTTGCCTGGCCTTGTTTCAAAGCATATACGAGCCTTTTTCCTTGACAGTTATGTATACACCCAGGTTGTCTCACTGTAAGCTGCGTATATAGGATATGTTTTCCCAAACAGTCGCATACACCTATTTTCCTTGCATGTTTGCTTGGTCTGGTGTTTGTTGGGTGGGATTTGATGCTTGCTGAGCCTTCTTAGGACTCTGTAGTGCTTGTTGAGTGCATGTGGGATGATAGGAAACCCTCTTTTGGTTGAATTTCTGGGCGAAGTCTTTCTCTTCATCTTTTCATTTTTATTGTCCTTGTACATTGGGCTAGGTGTTTCGTTGCTTGATATGTTGCTTGAGTTATCTCTTTTTTATACGCAATAGGGCTATATATCAAATTACTTTTCAGTCCATGCATTTTCAATTTCGATATATTGAAAATACAAAAAAAATGGGCATTTTGCATTGCTTGGCATTTTTGTCTTTGAATCTCTATCATTAGCTTAGTGCATATACTGAAAGATTGCATCTTTACTTCTGAAATTGCAGATTTGAATTTGAAAATTGCATCTTTGTTTAGAAGCATATCATTCATCAAAAGTTAAAGTTAGGACTTTGCATTACTTTCATATTTACTTTTCTTACAGAGTCATAACACCATGAGTTTCATTACCATACCTTTTTGAGTAATCATAGCCATAAAATCAATGCTATAATTTAAAATTTATCAGTAATGATTTTATTTTCTAGCGTGCACAAACTAGCCTATGATTTAGTGCCTTGGAATAGGATTTTGTGAGTAAACTTCTCCAAGGCAATCAAATCAACATATGTGTCTGAGTCAGGGAGTGGAGAAATCCATTGTATAATTGGTAAGATCAGGAGGCTCCACTCACACCGGAGTTAATCATGAGGTCGCGCGAATTTGGTTGAAGGGATATCCCCTCGATACCTTCCTAGCATCAAAGATATTTCTGGGGATCTATTTGTATCTGGGGATCTTCTTAGTGCATTTACCTCTGTGAGAGGTGGTGATTTCAAGGTTTCGGGCTTCTCTACCCTACCCATACGGTGGACCTGACTTACGACTACTTGCATGTGCATCGATTATACAATGGTTTATTAGTTGCTTGACTTAGGTGTCTCATAGGTTACTTGCAGGGGTTATTCTACAGGTACCCTGGGTCAGATAAGGGTCAGACAACACACAACCTTTATGGAGGATTACCTCTCTGGGGGGATCTAACTGACTGGTTGTTAAGCCCACGAGGGCCTTTATAACTAATTTTTTTACCTCCGATCTTTAGCAGGGAGTCTCAGGCCCTTCTTGGGCAAGACATACCTTCTTTAGGGGGGAGGCCA
Source organism: Picea mariana (assembly GCA_032191745.1). Classification (NCBI taxonomy): domain Eukaryota; kingdom Viridiplantae; phylum Streptophyta; class Pinopsida; order Pinales; family Pinaceae; genus Picea; species Picea mariana. The sequence continues at coordinate 185,976 of JASDQU010013261.1, forward strand.
CTCAGCCACTTTACCCCGTTTGCATGCATATTAGCTATTTGAATTTTGGTGTGATTTTTGATTACTAGTTGGCCTTAAGAGTCTATACTGAGTCCTCATTATGGATAGTTGAGCCCCTTGGGATCCTTCGTTTACTGTTGCTTACCCCATGATGCCTACTCATTTCATGTGGATGAATCCTCCTATTTATTATAATGGTATGCAGAACTTTGGTACTCAGTCCACACCTTGGGTCTCTAGTCATTCTCCCATTGATATGCCTTCACCTTTGCAATCCTCTCCTTGGTCCACTTATATGAATCCTAGCATTGGATACGGGGGTACCATGGCCCCAATGCCTATGTCTTCATTTGATATGAGTTATGTCCCTCAACCTTCCTTTATGACGGGAGGTTGAACCTGCCCTCTTACGGATCCAATCCTTGTTATGCTCTTTCAGGAGCCAATACTTAGATGCATGCTTATTCTATCTACTACACTCCATCCATGTATCTGTCATCCACCATGACGGTTCCTTTTAACACTTTTTCCATGGTGAGTCCTCATGTATCCCCGGGTGTTTCATACGGGGAGAAGTGGTTTTATGGTTCGGGCTACCTGCTTCATGGGACCCCTTCACAAGGGGACAACATATATTATCAATCGAATAGTCCTTATGATACTTTCTTCTCTTCTCAGAATTTGGTGATGATGCCCATTTAGACTTCTCTGAATCAATTAAATGGAGGATACTACCTTTTTGGACAAGCACAGGGGGTAAACCAGGACCCTTCCTGGCCTACAATGTTTCAAATTCAATCTTTCCCTAGACCTTGGCATCAAATGCCACAACTCACTGCTAGTCTAGTCACTGTCAGTCACACTAGAGCTCCATCACTAACCTGGGTTGACAAATTCTATAGGTTATGTTGACAACCTGTACCGAGTCGTTGCTAGTCATGCTAGGGGAACCACTTTAGTTTCCACAAGTCATATCAATGCCACATCTCCAACCTCTGAGTACCATGTAGGAGATGAATCTCCCACCTTTTCTTGTCACCTTGATAGTATTCCACCAACCGTATTGAACGACACTGGGGGAATTGAGAAGCCTAGACACCTCAAACGTAACCCTAAATTCCTTTGTAGGACTTGTGAATAAATTCATCTTACTTGTTTATGTCCAGCCACAGATGGGATACCAGAAGCATGGGGCTCACCTAAGGGCCCTTCAAATTCTGAGGCGTCTGTGGTTTCCCCACACCTTGTTCCTCCAATTGACATGATAGTAATGTCGTTGCAATCCTCTCTTGATCACACCCCCATTTTTTAGGGTGATATATCCCCTATCCCTGTTATCCTGCATCCTCTTCAACCTAGAATTGAAGAAGTGGTTGTACCAGTGCAATATCTGGTCAATACTACTCTCTTTTCGGAGGGTGATGCATCCTTCAACCACATTGTCAACGTCCATGATCTTTCATATTTTGAACAAGAAAGAGATATACTTTCCCCGAGTCCTCTCCCTCTGAGTTTTGAGGAGATCACCTTTGATTGGAACGGTCTTGTGGGGTATCCCATGCCCCTACCTATGTCTTTTCCTGTAAGAGATATTATCTGATCTATCACAGAGACTATATACTCAGTTACTCCGTTACTGCTTTACCCTCCTCAACTTGGAGAGATTTGGGTTTTCCCAAGCTTATGTCATCTATATGTAAGATACTGACTTTCCACAGAAGTATAGAACGGGAGCCTTGGCCTCCCCCGAGACTTCCTGCCTAGAATCTCCCAAACGAGTCCGAGTTAAGCTCTTTTCCAACTCGTTCAAAAAGGGAAAATATTTTCAAGTGATTTGTCCCTTTCACACTCGATTAAATTGGATTTGAAAGGTCATGAGTCTTAGTTAAGCTATTTTCTGACTCGTTATCAAAAAGTGAAAATATTGCTGAGTGAACTTGTCTTTTTCACACTCGTAAATTGGTTTTGAAGAGATGTCTATTTGGCACAAGTTTACCCCTTTTTTACACCAAGTAGACTAAAAGACATAAAAAAGGACATTTTTTGGTGTCAAGTTGTGATTGCATCTCGTGCCATTGCTTGTAGTATTGAGCCTATAGTCAGTTCTGGCTTTGCATTATAAACGTTTGCCTCAGTAGTTTTACATCCTCAACTAAGCAGAGCCTTGTTTATATCCTTCGCAATTTGACACCCTATACCTAGGAAGGAACATTCCCTTGAGTGTCCATCTCTAGCATGCACTTCCCTGCATTGAGTATAGGTACGTTCCACTGCTGGAACTAGTTTTTCTTACTTGCAACACTCGTTTCCTCCTCTGTATCATAGCATTCATTTGTCTATGAAAAAACAAAAAAAGATGGGCGGGAAGGGAGTATTATCTTATATCGGCAGCAGTCGTCTCTCCTTTGAACAGAGCACAAAATTATTTGAGTCCATTCATCATCATAATTTTGGGATTAGCATGGCCTTAGGAAGCTGAGCTCGTAACAGAATTGGCGACCGTACTGGGGAAAACATAAAGACACTTAGGCCAAAAAAAAAATTTCAGGGCCATTAGTCTCTCATAGATTCCTCTAATTTTTTCTATGTAGTAGGTTCAAACATACTTATATATTATATCCATTGTGCATCCAATATTGTTTTTGGTGTATTTCCTCAATTCAAACAAAAACCTTGGTTGAAATATTCAACTGGGCATGTCACTAGCCTATGACATCTATAATATTGAATTTGAGAACTATCATTTACATATTTACCAAGAAAAGGAAGAATTGAAGATAGCTACTTGGGAAGGGGGTTTTGGAATGCTAGGAAGGTAGGAATTTCCTCCATGAATGCAAGTAGGAAGGTGGGTAGGAATTTCCTCCACAAATTCAAGTAGGCGGTAGTCCCTTCCCTATGTTATCCTTGTGAGCACAAATAGCCTTGACATTGGAGGGGTGAAAAACACTCAAAAACCTTTATGTTGGATGGATGGATGGGAGGATGGGCCTGGGCTCTCTAGGAAAAAATTGTAATAAACAAATAATATTTGTATCTACCTAGTGCTCCTCCGAGCCATCCTTCACCGGAATAATGACCATGCACAAGCTATGGAGAACTTTACAATTAATTAGGGGCCAAATGTTTATGATATGAATACCATATGAGGTTCCACATGCTAACACAAATGAAGAAATTTGTAGTTCCTACCCCCTATTTAAAAAAATTCGTGGATAGTGACATGACTCAACAATTTAAAATATACCTTATCTTAAAATTGTGTACAATTGGAATGCATGGAAAGAAGGGGAACATGTTGTGTTCTAAAATATACCTTAACTTAAAGTTGTGTACATCTGGCATGCATGCAATGATGGGGAATGTGTTGTGCTAGTAGGCCCTTCCCTACATTGGCCTTGTGAATGTGACTGGCCTTTATACTAGCCTTTACATTGGATAGATGACAAACATGCTCAAAAACATTTACGCTAGATGGATATATGGAAGGATTATCCTAAGATCTGTAGGACAAAAATATATTAAAACAATAATATTTCTATCCAGATAGTGATCCTTTGAGACATCCCAGAGTGGAATCATGAGCCTAAACAAGTCGTCAGGGAAAATATGTTGTGTACATATGGCACGCATGTAAATATAGGGGAATTTTGTTTTGTTCCATTTCTAATATCAGTGAACTAATATTAAATTTAATATCCTCTTTAGTCCTTTTATTTGTTGGATTACTAATATTTACAAAATGAAACGCAGGATGTAAACGCCTGCCTGGTAGATAGTTGGAAGATTCCATCACGATATTTATACTACCTCACCTCAATGACTTGTACATAGAATTGAATCCATGTTCATCAAATCTATAGTGACCATTATGTCAATGGTAATATTTCATTCCTTCGTCAGGTTTCTTATGATGAATAGAGAGTGCATATGTAAAATTCCATATTGATGCCTACATATATTATTCATTTATTCACAAGTTAAAAAAGACAACAACTTTATTCTCCAAATCTACATTTTTTCCTTGTACTCATTGCCTTTATTCCCATATAATCCACCTTTGTGAGATATCAATTACGTGGTAGTTTCCATCCAAGATTGAGAAGCAAAGTGACATGAGAATCTTGGTGGATCAGTTTCTCATGTAATTCTTGATGACTTTGAGGCCCTCTCTCATGATCTCTAATGATGGTCGAGTAAGAAAATTACCATCCAGAATTATGCATTTCAATTGCACCAAAGCTCCAATCAAATTATGAAAGATTTTAGCTTGGTTACAACTCACATCTAGTTCAACAAGATAAAGGATGATGACACAGTATCATTACTTCCTTTTGAATGGTCCTTTATAATATGTATCTCACAGTGCATTAAACACATGATACCTATCACATCCATGTCAATCAATCCTTTGCTAAACTATTCATAAATAGCACAACTTTTAAACAATTTCGAAATTTTATTAATTTTTAACTGAGAGTAAATATGACATGTTACATTATTAAAAAAAAAAGGAAAGTACTAACTTAAGAGAAACCATGTATTATTCCAACCTTATTTACTTAAATAATTGTTGGGTTTCTTTTGTCACTTGGGTGAGAAAAAACATGACCCTTGATTTCTTAGTTGGGCTAGCTAAACAACACAGAACAATGATTAACAGGTTAGTAGGCCTGCAAACAATGAAATAAATATTAAAGAAAAAGAAAATGATAAAAAAAGAAACATGAATTAAAAAACTATCAACAAGAGATACAAGAAATTGAACATAAAGAGTTGGTATCCAATAGACACTAGTATTTTGAATTTAAGAACACCAAGAG
>JASDQU010013261.1:193707-220019 GCA_032191745.1 Picea mariana
AATGTAAAGGGAGGGATAAACCTCCAAGATGAAGATACAATCCTCCAATATCAAGAGAGATTTGAACTCTCCATCCTTGCCCCTTCCTTCCACCCAAGAATATATGAGAGATAATAAAACTTTACATTAAATCATCACCATCAACCAATCATCACATAGAACCTGATAATGCTTCATGAGACTTCTTCAATTTATGCAATTCTTAAATTCTTGGAGTACTCTGATCATGTAGATAATATTACTCAATGTATTCTCTGAAACTCCTCCAATTTTCACTCCTTGAATCCTCCCCAAAAAGAGGTTATAGAAAGAATGGTAGACTTTATTCAATTCTGGTCTGTTCAGGAGAGTGAACTTGCACATAATGCCCCGTTCTCAATAATTAACATCCGATTCTAAAAATATCTCACAAGAAACTACAGTCTGTACTCTTTCCAATGAAATTTGTCCCACTTCATTTGGATTCTCGATGAAGAAGTTATGACTATTTTACCCGGAACACCTTAGAACACATTACCAAAAGACTTCATCCTCCCTTGAAATCCGGCCTTCTTTTCTTCTTATTTCCTCTGAAATTCGACTTGTATCAAATGAATGTATAATGATGTTTATTTATACCATTTATGTCACTTCCTTTTAACATTAGGGCCGAATTGACACTTTCTTATTTTGTAATTCGTTTCTTTAATTATCGTCAGGACCTACATGTACTTCCTTCTTCAATTCACTTTGTCATCTTCAAAAATTCATTTCTCCTCAACCATGAGGATCCACGTGACGTGCCACATACCACCAAAAACAACATCATGCATACTATCCATTCATGGGTGTCTTATATGCATGCGCATTGTCCTTCATGTCCAAATACCTTTATCAATATTGCGGTCCAAAACCCATGACTAGGGTTGACATCAATGACAATAACCAATCTTCCAACACTCTATTTATAGGAGGATGGATAGATATTTCAAAACTAGTTTCAAATGTGAATGGGGAGGTATTTGAAGGTACCTCCCATCCTTTTAGTGATCCCAAGAAGAAATTTTAGGGAGATGTTGGGGTATGGTCAAGATCCACTTCATCCCAGAAGTGGCTGAGGCTCGACCAAAATCATCGATGCATCATTTTTGTATCCATGCGATATGCTTGATTTCTAGTCATGTGGAGCACACACTATACGTGTTGTACGCTATGTTATTCTGTGTGGATGCACGTGCATTTTCTTTGATGAATGTGCACAGAAATTTAAGATCTTTTTGCATAGTTTTGTGATTATCTGGCCAACCTGATTGTGATCCTAGGGTAATTTTTGGTTGTATGTTGTATTTGTGTTTACTGCAGCTTCATTCATTGTTTGTATTTGTATGAGCAAATTTTTGGTGATAACAGATTCCCCTTGATGTTTGATGCTAGGGGCATAGGTATAGAAGAAATACATCAATGTTTCTTTCTGCTGAAATTACCATAAGAATAGGAGAATTGTAGTTGGTGGTAAGAGGGATAGTGACAATGATTTTTTGGAGGAAAAGGGGATTCTAACTAATTCCAACATTATCTAAAAACTTAAATGGAAAGTTGTGTACAAACAATATGGGAATACCCCATGCCCATGTCATGAAAACATGATAATATGTTTGTAACTAAGAATTTTTTATGAAGTGGATTGTTGACTCCATGTTTTTCCTAAATTTACCTTCTCTAAATCTCTTTTTGCATATGGAAATTATACACTTTATACTTCTATTAGCTCTTTTTGAAGGTATTATCAGGTTTCTTCCATTGATTTTCAATGGATCAACATAAGGTATGTGTAGTCCTTATTGTTTATGATTTTATGATGGTTTATGTTTACTTGAGCAAGTGCAATATATTAACACTTTTTGTTTATTTGAAATAGGTCGAAAACATAATCCAACAATTGATTCGGCCCATGATACAACTCGTGATCTGACCCTCGATCTGACTCTCGGAGCGCAGTGCAATTGTGGGTTGGTATATCGACAGACTCTTCCTGGAGAATATGAAACATGGGTTTTGTACCTGTTCGACCCTCTAGCTATGGAATTCATACTTTGATTCAAACAGTTGCATTTGACCTCTATTTTGAGCGCATGAGTTGTTAAGAAGTAATTATTTGTTGTTAAGTTTTAATGATTTTTTGTTATAGGAGAGCTTCGACCCTTTCAGTGGTTGACCTCTCAGGTATGTCTAAAAACTCTATAAATATTGGAACTCTCTCTGAGACCAAAAAATGATAATGATATAATCACTATTTTGAATTCGCCCTTGTAAATCGTTTTTGTTGTTAATATAAGCTAATGTGTTGATCGTGATTGTCTATTGAACTGGAGTAGTACCACGACTACCTCGGGGGCCCACCAATGGTCTGTGTGTCTTTTTTATTTTTTGTATCTTCATATTTGTGCATATAACTCTTGTGTGCGGGTTGCTTGTTGAAGTTGTGTTTTCTATATAGCTTACAAATTACTTGTAGTTGTCTATACTTAAATATTTAATTGTCCATTCTATGGTATATAATATCTCTTATGCAGGATGTGTTTTACTGATGTGCATATACTCATAGTCATCTNTTACACAATAGTCATCTATGCTTCATCAAATTATGATTTTCAATTACTTCCTGTAGGTCTACATAAATTATTAACTATGTGTGGAATATTTCCAGTATCAGTGTGATAGGATAAGAGATGATTTAAAATATCTTTTGAACAATGTTTATGGACTATATTGATTATAAGAACATGTATTGATATTTCCGCAATGGAAAATCTTTCCATAGACTGTCGTGTTTATACTCTGCACATCTCTGTAGAAATTAATATTGAGTTTATTTCGCTTGAATTATCAGTAGTGTTAAGGTGCCATCGTGATATAATTCGCCACCGTAGACATAACCATTATATTTGAATGTTGTCATGGTATTGTTCACTTTCAGTCTATAATATTAGTGTAGTGATATGGTTTATTTTTTGTAGGATCAGAGTAATTGTGAGTTTTTAAAGAGATTCTTTAAGAAAAGAGTTCACTATGAAGAAGTAATTTCAAAAGATAGCTTGTGTTTATTCAAGGATTGCCTTCTTATTCAAGAATTACTTTCTTAGAATAATAACCTCAATGTTCATGGCTATAGACTTATTCAAAAGAGTTGTTTACTTATTCTAATGAGCTTGATGATTGCCGTTATAGATTACTCTGTAAATTTAAAGTAAATTTCTTTGTCTAAACAGATTCCAGTTTATTTAGAATCTCTTTCCAAAATAGAATTGTATATTGACAATATAATGTTTATCTTTAGGGTAAACCACTATCTTGCCCAATTAATTCACTTTCCAGACCTCATAAGCAACTAGTTTTCCTTTCTTCTTTGACTCATACTATGTCAAAAATCTAAGTTTACTTACCCTAGTCGATAATTTAATTGAGGAAAATTAAGGTATATAGTTTACCCATCATTTTTGTCGCCATTTTCGAGGAGTTGTCCAAAGGTAGAAAACAATTAGGAAGTAGATTATTTATGAACAGTAGTACTAGTTTTGTGGTGGGGGGGATTTAAGATGAGAGATAAGAACCTGAACATCTGTTATAGAAGGTCACTCCAAATCCAATGGTAGTTTTCTTTTTGTGTCTCTTTAATGAACAAACCCAGGGACCCAAAGGGTAGATATATTAAAACCAATACAAAACTTCCGACCAAAGTTCCTTCTAACCTTTTTGGAGGAAGGAACACTCCATCTATAAACTCTACAGAACAATATCAGAAAGTACAAGTGGGAGATAACTCAACCCAAAAAGTTAAAAAAGTTTTAGAAGAGACAAGAACTAGGGAAACCATAGAACAGAAAGTTGAGACACCAACAATAGTAGGATAGGAGGTAAAACCATTTGAACCTTCCTCAAAACCAACCAACACAACCTTTTCCTTTTTACCACCATCATGGGATTCTAAATTTATAGATACCATTGACCCTGAACAAGTGAATTCCCTCTTTGGAAGTTCAACAAATATAGTTGTGTCACAAGTTGAAACAACAAATAATGAACCAATAGTTTCAACAGGCTCAAGCAAAGTCCCTGACAACCAAATAGTAGATAATTTTTCCTATCGGAGGAATATCTCTCCTAAAAAAGAATCTTGGGACGCCTCATTTTCTCCAAGAATAAAACCACTAAGAACCTTAGGACGCCTCATTATCTCTGATTCTCTTTTTGGGAATCAGATTAGTATGGATGATCAGGAGGATCACAATCATGTGAGACATGATGAGGGAGAAGAAGTAGAAAACCAGATAAAAACCACTTTTGGGTTTCCAATTTTGGATACCATATAAAATGTTAATATGAAGAACATTCCACTTTATAAACTACCTACCTTTTAAGGTAGGAGCAATGAGGACCCAGACACCTTCCTATTTGAGTTTGACATCTTTTGTAGAAGTTATAACTACTTGCAATGATCTAGAATATATTTGCAGAATGAAATTAATACAGATTATTATCAAAAAATGCTTAATACAAAGTAACAGATATATAGTAAAACCGATTTCTATTCAATAAGGAAATAAGATGAAACTGCAAAATGCAGCGGAAACAAGCTTGCTAGAATGGTGGCGGCTTATCTCTGAGAAAAGATGCGACAGTTGTGCTCATTTGAAAGAAGATGATTACAATGAGGTTTTGAAGGCATTTTTACAATAAACAAGAATGTCAAAAACCATAGACATCCAAAAGCCTAACCCTAGGAGATGAAGTGCCAAAAGTCATGTGAGCCCTAGTTGGGTAAGTTAGTACATCAACTTCCTGGGGTTGTAACTTTTGCATACAATCTCCATTTTAGGTGCATGATATCCTGTTGGAAAGGTCTATCTGAGGACTACACATTTTGTTGTTATATATCAAAGATAATTTTGACTATGGTGAGCCCTAAAAATATTGTTTAGGGCCTCAAAATGGCCCGGTCGAGTAAAATATACGCACTATTAATTCCAACATTAAATTATCAACCAAGACTTGTAAGCTTCGAGGTGCAAATACAATATGTGCAAGATTGGAGCTAGTCTAGCCTAATCTAAATCCGACAAACACACTTAAAAATGGAATGAACGAAAGCAATACAAGCAGAAATTAAAATTCACACTACAAGATGTAGCTTAACACTGGATCACAAGATCATGTCTCCCAAGTTAGATCTTGTAGTGGTTTGCTAAACTACAAGAAAACTAAACTAAAGCAACTAGATTAAAGGACAGGTAAAGCAACCTAAAAGTAAATGTGGACTTTTCCCAAACTGACATTCAAATTAGTCAGTTGGATGAGGTTACTCAAACCCTCATGTATGTGTGCTACTGACCTAAAGTGGAATTTACTAGTTTTAAGAGAAAATCCACCAAACTCCTAATTAACCCTATATAGACAAAAGGATGTAATGTAAAGAATTCAAAGAAACACATTTTAGAGAGTTTTCCTCAAGAAAAAATACACCTGGAAATGAAGTTAGTGTTAGTATGGAATTAGTTTTGTTTATGTATGAAAATGAATGTGTTGGTACAAAATTTTGTTCTATATGAAATGAAATCACCTTACAGTTATACTCCTTCTAATATTGCATCAAAACACAAACACACACACATACTCCTTTCTAATCTTGCATACATAACAATGTATGGAAATAAACATAATATGACAGTATTGAAACAAATGCATACAAATCAATACATTATAATAATACTACTTTATACAATATATATAATGCTACTTTATACAACATATATACACCAAGCTTAACAATGGAACAAATAAAATAATAAAACAAAACAATATAAAAGCAATAATAAAACAAATGATTAATAAAAGTACAAACAAAGTATTAATGTAACATGACACAAATAACAAAACAAACAATATGTGTTAAAATGAAAAAATGATATCATACGTAAACAATATAACATTACGATGGTAATAATATAACTTACCTAACAACGCAACATCATAACTCACATTTTAATAATAATTTTCAAACAGTGTCAAGTCACAACACAACAAGTGGGGATTTAAACAAATGTGATGGATATGCCGCATGAAATCAATGTATAACACAACATTTACATAATTATGAAACAAAACAACACGCATATATTAGAAATTTGACATGCAACAAAGATGTATGTAGTGCTAAACTGGAGTAGATAATTGTAGAGAAGAGAAATCTGGGCGATATGAAGGCGGGATACATTTCCTATATGGTGATTCAAATGAATTGTTAAATGTATAGTTATGTATGGTGATCTCAATGAATTATTCAATGTACAATTTAACAAACAACGGATAAGAGAACAAAACCATTCTCTACACAATTACTTAATTGCGAATACAACGTTGAATAATAAATGGTTTGATATGTAGAAAATGAAAGGATTTATTTTATTTCATGTTTGTGTGCAGGTGAAAGTGAGCATATAGCGTAGAGAAAGAAGACAATTTGTGTTAAGTGTTGGAATGTATGAAGTGCTTGCAGTTCTAAAATTAGTGTACTGTGCAAAATGTAGAATCATGAAGAGTGAATGCATAAAATAATGAGATAGTTTAGGTGCATGAATTTAAAGAGAAATTTCTGAGTTCAACATATTGAAGAAATGAATTGTAAATTAAAAATAGAGCTTTTTAATCACTAAACAAAAACATAAACTAAATTAGTGAAGACAAGGGAAAATCGTTACCAGATTGAGGGTCCCTTCCCAGTCTGAGTAACGCTACCCAAATGAGATTAGAACCAAGATCTTGCTAAAATATTCAACAATCAAATATTCATTAAATAAACTCCATCCTCTGATTACAAATGGATGCTTGGCTCTATTACAATAACCATATTAGACAATGACATTACAAATCATATTTTCCCATCATGATCATATTCAACAATAATATTGCATTTATATACATTATATCATGCCCCAACAGATTTCTTGGGTGCCTCAATTCCTTATTGGATGGATGAGATGAGCAAATCATGCCTGGATTTCTTGGATCAGATATGAAAAATAAATAAATAGTTGTAACCAACGAAGGATATTGACGCCAATTTGGATCAATCTGGTAACTAAAACATCTATTTGATGTCAAACCCAAGGCGTAGTGTTTTCAAATCTGGACATATCACAAAATTTGAGCAAGTGTCAATTAAAGAACTAGAAATAACTTTTTAACCAATTCTTTATTTGGAAAACGGCTCCTATGAGACCCAATTTGCCATGTTGGGAACAAAACCCATGTTCCTAATTCTTTGTATTATTCTTTATTTGCACGAAAATCGAGGCTAGAATCCCCCTGAGCTGGAGGTCCACATGTGTGATATGGGTGAATTTGGACACACGTTTCTTTATGCCAACATCACTGCGAAGAAAACCCATGTTTGTGATTTTTTCCTCAAAGCACGCGATTATGCTAAACAATGACATGTACCAAAATGACAATATTGATGTGGAAATGTTGAACTGTTGTTATGGTAGAAGAATACCGATTGTGCTAATACAAAAAACACACTTCACAAGCTGTCATAAGTAAACTACGATATAATCATCTTTTAACCATTAAAAAGATAGAAAATACTATGTATTAACCACACTGGATATAATGATGAATGATGGCGTTTAATTAGGGTTTATGGTGTGTATTAACAATGAAATGTGGGAAAAGGTGTAATAATGAATGTTTTTGTATAGCAGAAAATATCACAAAAGTGGAGCTCAACAGGCCCCACAAGTCAGTGACCTGAAAACTAAGGAAAAAACTGCCAAACTGGAAAATTGGCAAAATGAGCCAGTTGGAATAGGTGGGAGGCCACCGACATCCATCTGGATCATGCAAGATGCTAAAAAATTAAAACTATTTCTTGCCACTCTTAAAGATTCTACACTTAGATGGTTCATGGGATTAAGAGAGTCTAGTATCAAATCTTGGGAAGATATGAAGACCATATTCCTTAGGAAATACCATGACTATTTCAAATCTAAAGATTCTTGTAATGATATTTTTAAAATTCAACAATTAGAAGATGAGAGTCTTGAAGATTACATGGAACGGTTTGCCTATATCTCACAAAAATCGAAATATCATGACCTTCCAGATGATGCAATCAGAACTCTTTTTCTTAAAGGAATTTTGAAAGAATATCTAGAAACACTTAATCTCATGGCATCAAGAGATATCTCCCATAAACCATTCACTGAGATTTGTGAGATGTGTAGAAACTACTCGAAAGCGGGGTGAAAACAGCAAAGGGTGTTCGAGATCCCTATAGTAGAAATTCAAAAGGAGTTAGTTATGGTGGGATTACAAGGATGGAAATAGGAAACCTGTTAGAAAAATTTAAAATTGATATTTTAAGTACAATAGTTTCCCAATTGGACACTTTAAAGGTTAAGAAGAACCAAGAGGAAGAGAATGTTGCGATGTGCATATTTTGGCCGAGGTGCAAGAGGAAGCATTCCTCAAGGGAATTCCCATTAGACAACATTTCAGTTTGTAGATTTTGTACTGAAGATCATCCAACTAAAAAATGCTCATCACTGCCTAGTTTATTAGCCATTTATAAAGGTGGGGATCCTAGGGAATATTCTTATGTACCTATAAGTCCGTGGCAGCCTAGGGGTCAGCTTATGTACCATAATCCACCACCTCAAGCTCCACCTTATTAGCAACAACCACAATAGTGGAACTCACCAAATTGGAAAAAATGGTCTCCACAATATGCTTCACACCATCCTTGGCTACAAGGATGGAGGGGAGGACATACCCAGGGAAACAATTAGATTCCACATGTTCCTATGCCCACTCATCCTTATCCATAGATTCCACCAAATATCCAACAACTTCTTCCAGGGTTTATCCCTCCCCATTTACCTCCTATTCCACAACAATCTCAACAATTTCAAAACGCAAATCCCCAAGACCAACATTATTTCCATCATAACTGGTGCCTAACCTGAATAATAAACCAACTCAACATCTTCATATTGTTGAGTTGCAAAATTTTTCGACATATGTTATTTCTCTTGTTCTGTTACATGAGATTCAACTAAGGTCAGGGAAAGTTTTGGATAAACATAAACCTTCAGTATTCATCCGTGAGGAAGAAGACGATGAAACTCCCGACCAACCCACGGATGACACTAAGTGGGAAGATGTTATTATTCCCAAATATCAAGAACAAAATCTTTCCCGAAGTGAATCCTTGCAAACTACAAAATCCCCTCCCTATCTGGAGAGATTAACAATCGAAAAACCAATGATTCGACCAAAATTTGACATTATAAATGAATTAAAAAATATTTGTGTCAAAATTCCCCTGTTACAAACAATAAAGGATATCCCAATTTATAGTAAGGTAATCAAGGAATTGTGTATCAAAAATCCAGGTAAGAAACAAAACGATCCTCCAACAATATATCTGGTAGGAGAGTTGTCTGAATACATATTAGAGCAACCTAGGGTCACAAAGTATGCAAACCTAGGGAATCGAGTAGTAACGATAACCATTAATAAGAATCCCTTTGGAAATATTCTCATAGACCTAGGGAAAACCATTAATGTTATGACTGTCACTACCTTAGAAGAATTATAGTTGAAACACTTCCTTCAACCTACCCCAACTATTTTGGAATTGGCAGATAAAACAAAAGTTATACCTGAAGGGATCTTGGACAATATCATAGTCACATTAGCATCATGGGAATATCCAGTAGAATTCCTTGTCATTCATTCAAAGGTTCCTGATAAAGGGAATCCCTTTATTTTTGGAAGACCTTGGTTGTCCACAACCAATGCATTCATTGGATGTAGAGGAGGTTACATGACTATCTCTAATCAACTTTCTATGAATAAACTTACGATATACCCATCAGCTCAATCTGCTATAGAGAATCTATGGTGGCTTGAATCTCCATATGAGAACGAAAACTGGGAAGAACCTATGTTGCCTACTGATCACTCCTGGGCACTTTAGGAGCAGACAACAGAGAATGTGTTAAATCAATTCATTTCTGCAATCACATGTGTTGATTTTCCTCAATCGTTTCCTCCATTTGAGTGTATGTTTGGTGAAGAATTTCAAGAATAATTGCACCCATCAAATATTTCTTCAACATATTTTGTCTTTGAGATAGATGAATCCACCATATCCTACACCATGCCTTATGATATTAGTCTTGGAAAATTCCTACATATCAATTCAGGACTAGATGCAGATCAACAAGAACAATTAGTGAACGACCTTAATGACCAATCAGGAGAATTTTCCTGGGAATATACCGATATGAGGGGTATACACCCTAACACATGAATTCATCATATATATACCCAAGAAGAAATAAAACCTGTTAGGAAACCTCAGAGAATGATGAATTTGACATTAAAAGTTATAGTTAAGGAAGAAATACAAAAACTATTCAATGTCAGTTTTATTTATCCAATTTCTATAAACAAATGGGTATCCCCGCTTGTAGTGGTTCCAAAGAAAGTAACCGGAAAATGGAGAATCTGTGTTGACTTCCGAGAAATTAATAAGGCCACTCTTAAGGATTATTTTCCTCTTCCCTTCATTGACCAAGTCTTGGATACCTTGTCAGAGAAAGGATACTTTTCCTTCCTTGATGGATATAGCAGATACAACCAAATTCTAGTAGTACCCGAGGATCATGACAAGATTACTTTGACTTGTCCTTGGGGAACTTATGCCTATAGGGTCCTACCATTTAGTCTGTGTAATGCTCATGTCACATTCCAGCGAGCAGTATTAGTGATATTTGTTGATCTCATTCATGATTGTGTGGAAGTGTATATGGACGATTTTACATTATATGGTAATAATTTTCAAGAATCCCTAGATAACCTGAGGAAAGTTCTCATCAAATGTCAAGAGATGAATTTATCCTTAAGTCATGAGAAGTGTAAAATTTTATTGATTGAAGGAGTAGTCTTAGGGAATCATGTTTCATCCGAAGGGATTAAAGTGGATCATGCTAAGAATGAGGTAATTGTCAAAATCCAACCTCCAAAGACTCCAAAGGAGGTGAGAAGCTTTCTTGGACATGACGGATACTACCAGCGATTCATTGAAAATTTTACAAAAATTGTCACACCAATGTTTGGATTGCTTACAAAAGATGTTGACTTTCTTTGGATTGACCATTGCCAAGTTGGCTTTGAAACTTTAAAAGATAAATTATATGTAGCACTAGTTCTTAGAGGGCCCAATTGGGCCCTTCCATTTCATATATCTATTGATGCCTCTGATACTGCAATAGGAGGAGTGTTAGGAAAAAAAAAGGACCAACAATCCTATGCCATTTACTTTGTAAGTAAGAATTTGACTCCTGCTGAGATAAACTATACAATCACTGAGAAAGAATTCTTAGCAGTCGTCCATGCCATCAACAAGTTTTTCCATTATATCATAGAATATGAGGTATTTGTACATACATATCACTCTGCCATTAGATTTCTCATGAACAAACCGACTACCAATGATCGAGTAACTAGGTGGCTCATTTTATTACAAGAGTTCAATATTACTGTCCTTGATCGACCAAGAAAATAGAACTTAGTAGCTTCTTTTCTTTCTCACATTAATCATGAAGGTGATAGTATTCGTGTTGATGATAGTTTTTCATATGAGCATCTCTTCGCCATCTCTGTAAACACTCTGGGTTTTTTAGATATGGAAAATTACTTAGCCACTAGGAAATTACCAGCTCATTTTTCACCTCATGAAAAGCGTTGAATTATAACACAAAGAGCTAACTACTCATGGGTTGGTCATGACCTTTTCCATACTGGACCAGATTTGATCATTCGTAGATGTGTATGTGAATATGAGATAGCAGAAATCCTACCAAGTTGTCATGATAGACCATGTGGTGGATATTTTTTTGATAAACATACAACATACAAGGTTTTACATTCAGGTTACTATTGGCCTAACATATATATATTTTTTGTTTTTTAATTGGTCCGGACCTTCTTGGCATCGGAATTAACCTTTGGCTTGAGAAATCGTGACTCAGGGGCATCTAAGCCATCAAAATCACCCAGGGATCGCACCTGTCCTGAGCCACACCAACCCTTAACATGGTTGGATTTTTTGTCCCCGCAGGTTTCAAACCGGTGACTCTTCAACACGGAGTGGCTTAACAACACACTCCATCACCGACTGTCCTACACCTCGGGGACTTTGGCCTAGCATATTTAAGGATGCTTCTAAATATGAAAAAAATTGTGATAATTGTCAAAGGATAGGAAAACCCACGTCAACTAATGAAATTCCCTTACATACCCATGTTATGATCGAACCTTTTGAGAAATAGGCCCTTGATTTTGTAGGACCAATTTCCCCCATGTCTCGTAAGAAGAACTATATTCTTGTTTGCACAAATTATGTCACTAAGTGGGTAGAGAAAAAATTATTTTTTAGGGCTACTGAAAAATCCGTTGTCGAGTTTATTTATGAAGATATTTTTACCCGCTTTGGTGTTCCTTGTGATACTGTCACAGACCAGGGTACACAATTTACTTTTAAGATGATGAAGCAATTAACAAAAAAGTATGGGATAAAACATCATAAGTCCTCTCCATACCACCCACAAGCCAATGGCCAAGTGGAATCAACAAACAAAGTACTGGAAACTATCTTGACCAAAACTGTCCAACTACACCATAGAGATTGGGCTAATCGACTTCCAGAGGCTTTATGGGCATATCGTACCACATGGAGAAACAGTACTGGACATACCCCATATAAATTGGTTTACGGAAAACAAGTACTCTTACCTATTGAATTTCAAGTAAGAACCTTTTGTATTGCTACACAATTGGGATTAGATTTAGATGAGGCACAAAAACAAAGAGTGCTACAATTGAACGAATTGAATGAAATTAGACAGGATGCTATCCAAAGGACTATCTTAGTTCAAAACCAGTGAAGCAAATGGCATGATAAATTCATTAAAAAGAAGAAATTTCAACTTATATATTGGGCTCTATTGTTGGATTCAAGGTTTAAAACCTTTAAAGGCAAACTTACCACTCGATGGTTAGGTCCTTATGAAGTGGTTACCATGTTTGATAATAGGGCTGTAAAAATAAAAACAATTGATGATGAACAAATCTCTTTTGTAGTAAATGGGCATAGAATTAAACTTTATCATAAGCTTGTTTCTAAAGAAGACTTTATACAAGTCATGTCAGTGAACAAGGCATTGACCTTGGTGGATGGGGAAGCTTCTTCTCCTTCTCCATGTTCTTGAAATATTTTGATTTTTGTTGTACATATCTAAATATTTCTGGTGTGGTTCTTGACAAACAATTTAATAAAATTTTGCAGGTATTCATTTAAAAACAAGTGGACAATTTCAAGGAGACAAAAAGGGAAGTATTTTACTTCAAAAGAAGATGTTTCTATGCTTAAATTTTGTCATCTTCTTAAGCACCATTAGATTAATGAGTACTTTTATCATGATTAAAAACTTTTGTTTTAAATTATCCATTTTTTAGTTTTTTTGCAATATTTCTATCTTCCTTTCTCTCAAGGCATCTTTCATGGCAGATGCTCATCACCTCCACCACTAAAAGAAATAAGGAAGTGACATTTTATTTTATCAAACCTAGAGGTTACTAGTACAATCCATCTAGAGCTCTGAGTGTGTGAGTAAAGTATCTTTATAAAAGAGTAGCAAGAAGGTCTAACTAGCGGTTAACCATGGAAACATCAATATAACTTCAAATGGAAGAAATTGAGTAGGGACTATAGATACCTTTATGTTATTTTCCAATGGTACCATCCACCACACATTAAAAATGCTTGACTGTACCATATTTTCAGATTGGCTATGCCCACTCAAGTATTCCTTACATCAGGACAATCTATAAAAATGCATAAAGAAGAATCATCCTCCAACTTAAATACCATCCCAGTCCATAAAAATATTTTCATATCTGCCTCCCCATCTCCTTGAAAAAAGAAACATTCATATACAAATATTAAAAATGGTGGTAAGGACCAGTCTCTGTTATAAAAAGGGTGTAAGAGGCTAACCCATTGGGATACTGAAAAGGTCTACTGGCAGTGGGTACTGGCCTATGGTATGACTAGGTAAACTTGTAGGAGTATTGAACATGTTTGCTGGAAGCGGGGAATTCTACTTAGAGAGGGTGATGATTTGACAAAAATAACTAAAGATCAATTTTTTATCTTAAAACTTGTCCTAATGTATGACACTACTTGTACGAAGGACTGAAAAGAAGTATGCATAGTTAAGAAAAGGTAAATGAACTCCATTAATCTACCATTGGAGACTAACTAGAAGGTGATCTTAAAACTCTCTTTCCTAACTATTCTTAACTATATGTAGGATGTTTTGTCCTACAGGTGGGGCCATGTTCTTAACCGTCTTATCAGACTAATGTGTGAAATTTGTTTATACACTTGGAAGCTATAAATATTAGGCTATTGGAAGGATTGATCGGTTTCCTATATCTTCGATTGTGAAGTTCCATAATACTTAGGAGTGGGGGAGGGGTTTCTTGAGCTAAAAGAAAAAAAACACACTAAAAACTGCCCATTTGTATAACAAGTCCATGAGAATAGGAAGTAGGATTTCTGTCAAAATTTTGTCATACTATTTTCTACAATATCTCAGGCTATTATGTCATCAGTCATTTATATTGGCATGATAAACCTTATAATATTGGCATAATTTTGTAAACTTTTATGCGTATGATTGATAAGCTTGCTTTACATCATACTTTACAATCTTTTTTGAGGGGGCCTATGTTAATGTTTAAAACAAAGGAGGGCTTATTACACTCAATTACTCCTTGTAACAGTTAAATTTCTATGAAAAAGGAAACTAATATGGATACTACAATATTATCCAACCTCTTGTTCACCATGGAAACCAGGAATTTCCAATCCTAGTAATCTGGGCGAATACCCATTTACTATTGTATAATTTTCACCTGAACAGAGGGCCAGATGGAGTATCGGATGGAGTGTTAGATAAGGTACTGTATGAAGTGTTGCAACTACGAATGTGATTTTAATGCTTCAGTTTAGGTATGATCACTGGAGTTTAATTATATTTGTCAAGTGGTGAATTAAGATTACTAAAGATGTTATATTTATCTTTTACACTACTTAAAAGGGCAAATTTAAATTTATGATTTCATTTTATGATCATAATGTCCAAGTCTTTGACTTGGACATTGATCAAATATTTTATGCGATTTTATTTAACCTCCAAGTAAAAAATCATTCAAATTTAAAACCCTGCATAATCATTACCACGTATGGCGCTCATATGTGCCAAATACACCCACGATTCGACACTCCTATATCGTTTGCATTGAGACAAAGCACTTTGTTCTGTATCACTCATCCTCTGCCCGTTTTTCCTCTCACTTATTTATTTCTCTGCAACCATGCTGAATCGTCACAAACCTTCATCATATGTTGATCTATTGGCCATTCCATAGTTTGAAGCCTGCTGAGAAGTATTTCTGCGTGCAGGTTGGGGGAAGTTCCTTCCCAGTCTGTAGGGGAACAATGATGGCGTTTCCCTTCAGTTAGTCCTTAGATTTGATGGAAAGTTTGCTTGCGTTGGGTCACTAGTTTATCCAGTCTCTGAGGAGTCCATTGTTGTGGCCATGAAACTTCCATGAATTGGGGACAGATGGTTCAAGCAACACCAACTTCCACGACAAAGTTACAATGGGGTTTTCAAACCTGAATATCAAAATGTCTCTAGGGATAAAGGATATTCAAAGGGATGGATTAATGATGAATTAATTAATCCTTTGATCGTTATCACCAGACTCATTACCTGTGAGGGTAAGTACTCCATCTTAAAATCCCGCCCTTTTCGCCTCTTGGCCCATTTTCAGTTTGTAAAACCTTTGAATTTTCCCTTTTATTTTCTAAAGATTCTTTAGAAGATGTCCTCCCAAGTTATAAAAAATGTGACAAACTCTCACCACAACCTATTTCATCATGGCCTCATCAAACTAATGGTTTTATCATAATTAAAGAAACAGGGCAGAACCTGGGAAGATTTCCTTTATCAATTTCTGAACCCCCATTTGACAGTTAAAATGACTAAGAAGTTAGTTATCCTAGGACTTCTAGTCCATCTAACCCTCATTATCCTAAAACTCCAAACCCTTAAATTAAACCTCTTCCCTCATATTCTACTAAATCCAAGAATCCTATTGATGACCCTCAGTTATATACACCTACTACTGATTCTAAACAAAATAAACTACAAGACTCTTTCCACCATGATTTCCCTCCTATTCCTACAAGGAGGCGAGGTGCTAATAGATTCAAAGGACAATCATTTCGTAGGAGCACTCAAAATATGATTGGCAAGTCCAATACAAAGCCTCCAATTACCTCAGATCATATTCAATTTTCCTAGGATCATGAGAGCCCTCACAAGAAGCTTAAAGAAGAATATGAGCCTACTAAAGAAGCCAAGTTTGAACCTATCACACCTAGTCTTTATCAAAAGGCCACTATTACACATTATTTCCAAGTTCATAGACCTTCAATCAGGTGTGTCATGCCTTCCACATCCACTGAGAAGCCTAAGCCTTATTTTATTGAACAATCTGATCAATCCCCAACCGTTGAACAATTGCAAAAAGAAAATGCTCAGCGGATCCAATGTCTTGCAGAGCATGAAACCATGGATTGTCATTTACACCATGACAACGTTGTCCTACAAGAAAAGGTAAATTCTATACAATGTTTGGCTAATCAAATGACTACTACCAATCAAAGTCTAAGAATGCAGTTGAAACATCAAAAGAGGCCTAAGCAGAAGTCTCTAGGACATGAGGGAGAAGCCCTTAAATCTTAATATACTTCCTCCCTCACACGTATAGCTATGTTTTAGTGATCCAATTTTCATTGCAGAGGCACCTGCAAAACCTCAAGCGTGGGGGGAATGTTGACTCCATGTTTTGCCTAAATTTGCCTTCTCTAAATATCTTTTTGCATATGGAGATTATACATTTTATACTTCTATTAGTTATTTTTGAAGGTATTATCAGGTTTCTTCCACCGATTTGATATGGACCAGCATAAGGTATGTGTAGTCCTTATTTTTGATGATTTTATGATGGTTTATCTTTAATTTGGTGAGTTCAATCTATTAACACTTGTCATTTGTTTGAGATAGGTCGAAAATGCAATCCAAACCTTGATATGGCCTGTGATACAACCTGTGATCCAACCCTCGATCCGGTCCTTGATTCGGCTCTTAGAGCACAGTGAAATTGTGGGTTGGTATATTAGTGGGATCTTCCTGGCGAATACGAAACATGGGTTTTTCACCTGTTCGAACCCTCCATATATGGAGCTCATAATTTGATTCGAACAATTGCATTCGACCTATATTTTGAGCACATGAGTTGTTAAGAATATATTGTTTGTTGTTAAGTTTTAATGATTTTCTGTTATAGGAGAGATTCAAACCTTTTAGTGATCGACCTCTCAGCTATGTCTAAAAATTCTATAAATGATGGAACTCTCTTTCTGACCAAAAACGGATAATGATATAATCACTATTTTGAATTCTCCTCTGTAAAATTGTTTTTGATGTTAATATAAGCTACTGCGTTGATCGTGATTGTCTATTGAACTGGAGTAGTACCACGACTACTTGGTGGGGCCACCAATGGTCTATGTGTCTTGTTTATTTGTTGTATCTTTAGATTTGTGCATATAACTCTTGCGTGTAGTTTGCTTGCTGAAGTTGTGTTTTCTATATAGATTACAAATTACTTATAGTTGTCTATACTTAAATATTTAATTGTCCATTCTTTGGTATATAATATCTCTTATGTAGGATATTTTTTACTGATATGTATAAACTCATAGTCATCTAACTGGTCAATTATATTCAATATTTATTTTCTTATTTTATAAACTGTAGGTTACTTTGCAGATTGGTCATCTAGACAGTGTACACAACAATCATCTATGCTTCATTAAATTATGATTTTCAATTACTTCCTGTAGGTCTGCATAAATTATTAACTCTGTGTGGAATATTTCTAGTATCAGTGTGATAGGATAACAACTGATTTAAAATCTCTTTTGAACAATGTTTATGGAGTATATTGATTATAAGAACATGTATTGATATTTTCGTAATGGCAAAGCTTTCCATAGATTGTCTTGTTTGTACTTTGCACATCTATGTAGAAATTAATATTGAATTGATTCTGCTTGAATTATCAGTAGTGTTAAGGTGCCATCGTGATATAATTCACCATCGTAGACATAACCATTGCATTTGAATGTCGTCATTATATTGTTCACTTTTAGTTAGTAAGATTAGTGTAGTGATATCATTTATTTTCTGTAGGATGAGAGGAATTGTGAGTTTTTAAAGAGATGCTTTAAGAATAGAGATCACTATGAAGAAGTACTTTTAAAAGATAGCTTGTGTTTATTCAAGGATTGCCTACTTATTCAAGAATTGCTTGGTTAGAATAATAACCTCATTGTTCATAGTTATCGACTGCTTCTAAAGAGTTGTTTACTTAGACTAATGAGATCACTGATTATCGTTATAGATTACTCTGTAAATGTAAATTAAAGTTCATTGTCTCAACGTAGTCCAATTTATTTAGAATCTCTTTTCAAAATAGAATTTTAGCTTGACAATAGAATGGTGATCCTTAGGTTAAACCACTCTCTTTCCTAGTTAATTAACTTTCCAGACCTCATAAGAAGCTAGTTTTCCTTTATGCCTTGACTCATATTGTGTCACAACTCTAAGTTTACTTACCTTGGTCGATAATTTAATTGAGGGAAATTAAGGTATATAGTTTACCCACCATGGATGCCTGCATCACCCTCGGGGGTGTCAATAACAACAAATGACAATTCGGTGGAATGAAATGGATCTGACTAGAGAAATGGGAAGTGGTGTAAGTTTTTGATAACTTAGAGGCATTGATGTCCTTGCAATTTCACAGGTCTTTGGTGATGATTGAAAACTGCAACTGTCACATGGTAAGACCCATCGTAACATGAAACTTTGTTGGAGTCAAATGTTATGGGGATCAACAACATCAGAAAGAAATAATGACTCTTTATGTGCCATCCGAGAGTTCACGTTGACAATGGGATGAGAGCCAAGATACTTCCACCTTCTTGGAAACTTGTGCTGACATCAACAGGGAAGGGGGCATGAATGCAAGAAGTAAAGGGATTCTTAACATCAATTTGATCAAAATGGTACCGTGAATTGTATCGAGGAAAACATGGATGAACTGGTGACATGGATGATGCCCAAATTGCATGGGACGTAAGAACAACCCTTGGTTGTGGAAAATGGTATGATGGCAATAACTGTCAAACATGATCCAGTGTCATGGGGACGACCAAATATTAAGTAAACTGTGATGAATGGGTAAGACTACAAAGGAGTGGATGATAGGTCAAAATACAGATATTGGGGACAAGGGTTTCAATGATAGTCAGTATTTGTCCATGGTATGGATAGATTTGCAGAGATGGTCATGAAAATGAAATGCCCCAACCAAGGGTGACACGGTTTGTTGTGTGCCAAGGAAAAAGACACCACTAATTGTGATGGAAAAAATATATGCTACCCAATGAAATTTGAAATGTGATTTATACAATTACCAAATAAATAAGGAATAATTAGGTTGAAAGTACACATAATATTGCACATTATTTTGGTCACCTCAGTGATCAACTAACAATATGTGTTCATGTTCCCTAAAAATATTAAAAGACACTTTCTCCATGAGAAAAAGTGGTTTGCTTTCCTCTTTCAAAAAACCATAACAAGGAAGGTCGTCGCACCTTGCTATATGCATGGGGTGCGACAATGCCTGATCATTGCACTCTACCCTAAATATGGATTGTGATGTCATTGCATGTTGCTTGTGCATAGGGTGTGATGATGCTTAAAGCATAGGAAAAGTCAAAATTCATGAATTTTCTAGAAGGGAATCTTCTAGAAGATGAGGTGGCCTCCGATTGGTTTGGATCTTACTCGCTTATCTGATTTAGTGGGATCATCTTAATTGCCTCATCCATCTCTCTTTCACACTATGTAAAGAGGGATCTCTCATGGAAAAGGCTAAGGTTTAATAGGCTAAGATTTGCATCAAGACTTCTACTTCAGATTATGCTTGAGAGCTTTGCTTTAGTTCTTCAAGTCAGATTGTGGATCTTCTTCATTCAAGGCATTGGAGCAAAGGTGTGCGTTTTGAAGCAAAGATCCATTGAAAGGGGACCTTGCAACATCAAGGCATGGGTTTTATTCTCCACTTTCCATTTAATTTAATACAACAATACATATTTTCCCTATAAAATCATCTCGTCTTCTATTGTATAATTCCTTGATCATATACGCATAGACTTCATTAGAATATACATATCTTTGTTTTCCCTCTTTGTTGGTTTGTGATTCTTAGACATGCTTACTATTCTGAAAACCCAAGGAAGGAGCTACAAGGATGAAACTAGCGAGGCTCAAACGTTGTTTAAAATGCATGTCACTTGTATCTCACTAAACTAGTTTATATGATAATGGAGTTTAAGGTGAAGTGTGTATTATGTTATGTTTTGTTCTAGTTTCCTTTAGAAGTTAGGGAGATCTGATTGTGCCCGCACTTACCGATTATTCCGATAACAAAATTGGCGACCATAATGGGGATACAAATTTATTTTGGTTTTTTGCCTCTTATTTTCTTTTAGTTTGCCTTATTTTGGTTAAATTCATTCTCTGAGTCTGTGGGTGATCCATCTTGACTCCTTGGGTCTGAAGATTCAGTGAGAAATTTTGTCTTTCTTCCCATTTTCCTTTAGTTTCATATATCGTCGCACTATACTCTATAGACAACCCACAATGATCCTCTAACATCGCACTCTATTGGTGCATACTAGTGTGGTGATGTCGCACTGTACCTCATTGGCAGCATGCGACGACCCTAGATCATCGCACTGTTCTCCACTACAACCTGCGACGATTCCTGTGGGAATTGTTGGAGATAGCAATTTTTCTTTTTTCTACCCAGTTTTGCCTCAACTTCCTAGGATGAACTTCTGACACTAGTGAATGATTTATTTATAAGTTTGAAGCTTGCATTTGATAGATTTTTGGAAATTGAAAGTTTTCTTTGTAAATTTTGCAAGTTTTTCTTTTGGTTTTTGTCACAAGGGTACAATATCTAGATCTTGGTCCTGAGTGCTTGTTTGACAAAGAGTCCTTGATTTGTTTAGAGTTTTGGATTGTTTTTACTTCCTGGATTGTTAGTTGATTGAGAGCCATTTTTTTTTTGTATTTGACAAAAGGTTTTCTTAGCATTTCATTTTTGTCTACATTATGGGTCTGATTTGGGAATAGTCTTGAGAATGTGCTAATTTTCCTGGATTACGCTTTATTTTCTTCATTACATCTCTAATATGGATTGAGAAAGAAAGAACTGAAGTTGTTCTTCTTTTTAGTAGTCTTTTACAAGAAAACTGTTTCATTCGAAATATTTGTTAAAAGAAGAAAGTTGGAAAATTTAATAGTTTTTTATTATTTGGTATCTTTTTCATTCAAAAATTAAGAAATTGTGTTTCGTAGGTTTTGTATTTCAAAAGAGACACATTATCCCTATTGCAATTAGAGTTCATCGAATTAAAAGATGACATAATCATCTCTTCTTGCACTTTATTGGTTCAAGGTCACATACATCATTAGTTTCATTTCCATTTCCCTTTTGAGTAAGCAACAACCTTTAAAATACAACGCAATTTTAAAATTTATTAGTAACTTTTATTTTCTAGAAATTCTCTAAACCAACATTATCTAGGATATCTCTTTGGAATAGGTTGTAAGGCACACTCTCCAAAGAATCAAAACACACAATAGTATCTTGTGATAGGGAGAGTTCAAATCCACTTGCTATATTTTGTCTTGAGAAGCCCTTCTAACAAAAGGGTCAATCATGAGGTCACATTAGGACTGGTAGAGTTACTCACCCTACTTTTTTGGTCCTAGTGTAGAGATTGCATGTATTATTGGGGGTCACTTGAGAAGAAAATATTGTGGGGACCTTATCGAGTTGATTTTGGGCTTAGATACCCTATCTTTGCACATGGATCGAATTTTTGACTGTTTCCCCGGGCATCATTATCATAATTGGTAACCTTAGTGGCCTATCTCTTTAGGGTCTTTACACGAAGTGACTATGGAGGGACAAGTCTTTACGATACCTAGAATCAATGTTGGCCATACTCACTCAGCCTCCTTGGAGGGTATACCCATGATTATGTGTGAGAGCTTGCACTGGGGTGTAAGTCCATTAAGAAGGTCGTCAACGTAAATTTTCCACCCGCTTTATTCCATCCCCTTCTTGTCTTGATTTCACGATGTTGGATTTCATCACCAACTAGTGACTTCAAAATAAGAAGGTTTGTTTGCTTGTTTGATTTCTAGATTTTATTAGTGAGTGTTGTTTGTTTCTCTAGTTGGCCATAGATTTGTTTTGTTCTTTATTTGGTGCAGCCAACATCGGCCCTTGCTGTTCACGTAGGAT
This sequence comes from Picea mariana, assembly GCA_032191745.1. NCBI lineage: Eukaryota > Viridiplantae > Streptophyta > Pinopsida > Pinales > Pinaceae > Picea > Picea mariana. Next base: position 216,349 of record JASDQU010013261.1, read on the forward strand.
GCAAGGGATACCTCTGAAAGATTTGGAATCTTACGTTCCTTTGCTTCCTAACTCACCAAAGGGCTCTCCTGAAGGAGAAGTCAATAACGACGTAGCCTCTGAGATTGGAAGTTCTACTCCATTAGAGGAGTCAATACTTCTCGTAAACCCGTTATTGAGTGTTGTACAAGATCCACATTTTCTCTGGATTAGTTCATCGGGAGACATTGTTGTTGAAGAGCATATTGAAATACCTACTGGACCTCACGTAGAGTCTAGTGTAGACGATCCACTTTTTCAAAGTGAATCGTTTAGAACTCTGGTTCATACTAATGGAATTTTTAATCCTAGCTCCATCCCTCACTGTTCTTTTTGGAGGACCTCTTCGGGACACGATATTTTTTATAAACTAGGAATGAGTCCTAACCAACCTATGGCATCACAAATTCATGTGACTTCCACTACTTATACAATGCCTTTATATCATTTTACTGGCACAACCAGTAATGTCGTCACAGTTTTAGACTAGTTGTTGGTTGATTCTCACTTGATTCTTCCTCTCCAGCTCACTAACTCTACCATGGTCTCACAAGCTACGCCTGTTTCTGTCGAAAATAAGGTTATCACTCAAGATCCTATTGGAACACCACTTCCACCTAGATCAAATATGTCACTTCCCCCTGGGTATAATTTTTTGAATACTTCCATTGCTATTCCTTCCCAGAATCCATCCGAAGGGTATAATATTTTTGTTCCTCCTGGGTATAATGTTGCTAGTTATTTTGTTCCTACACCTACCCAGGTTCTCTTCGGGGGGCCTTACGTTCCTCCTCCATCGTCGCTTGGATGACCTAATCATCCTGGCCCTAGTAGCTCCAATCAAGTTGAGGGCACTGGTCATTTTTTCACTTCTAGTTTTCAGATTCCTGTTGGAGGTCAACCTCAAGTTGGGGGGAAACCTCAAGTTGGGGGGCAACCTCAAGTTGGAGGCCATAACCAAGTTTATGGACAAAGTATACCTGGATTACAATCTCAACCTTGGAATCTTCCTTTCCAAGGTAATCAACAACCGTCTGGGAGGGAACATCCTCAAGTTAATTATTTTGTACCCCCTAATCTCGGGCAACCATATCCAAGTTCTATGAATCCTACTTGGGGTCAAAATTTTCAGTCTAATGCTCCTTTCCAAGGGAGCTTACCTAATCAACCAACTCATGTTGGCTATTCAACTCAAAATCCTCCACCACCAAATTTTTCAGGACTATCTAACTATCTACAAATTTCTTATGGTCCTACTGGTATACCTACGGGACTACCTCTTCAAAATTACCAGTTTCCTCAAGTGAACGGACAATTTCCCTTTCTTACTACTTTTGATTTACTAGATTTATCTAGGATTTTGAATGATCCTATTTTTCATTCTCCTTATTGGCCCGTCATACCGGCCAAATTTCTATATGAAACTCCTAAGTTTGACGGTTGATCAGTAGAAGACCCAAATAATCACGTCATGACATTCCATCTTTGGTGTTCGTCCAACGCACTGATGTATGACTCTATAATATTATGAATTTTCCATCAAAATCTTACAGGTTCGAAAACCAAATGGTATATTGAGTTACCACGAGGATTCTTTAATGACTTCAATGCCTTATCCATGGTGTTCTTAACACATTACCAATTGCCAATTCGATATGAGACAGGAACTGAAATTTTGAGTTCATTTAAACAATCCTCTTCTACTCACATTTTTTATCATATTAATGAGTGGAGGAGGAGAATATGCTTAATCAAAGTGCCCCCTCCTGATCAACTATTGGCCGAGTGGTTTACCAAATCCCTCATTGGTCCTATAGCTCGTGATGTTTCCATGGGTGGTGTAATCACTGAAGAGCAGGCAATTAGTTGTGCTCAATATCTGGATCTCATTTATTCACAAATAGGCACACTATATGACTTGATCCCTGATGCTCTTTGTCCATCTACGAATCCTACCCCAACACCTCCAATAGCTTCTCATGTTGTTGATGGCGTGATTGGTACTTTTCATGATGAGACTCCGTCAAAACAAGCCATTCATGCCAATCCTAAGTCTACTACTTCTAATGTACAAAATGATTCTAATCAAACTCCTTCCCCTGTAAATCCTTTGAAGTTAATTTGGTTCAATCTACACCTACTGGTAAAAATAAAAACAAAAATAAAGGGAAGGGTAGGAATAAGGAGGAAAAAAATAATAATCAACAATCTAAGAAACCCAAAACCTAGTTGTTGGAATGTTTACATGAAGAATGTGTTTGTCATTGATGGCAAGAACAGCAGCAAACCAACCCTCAAGAGTGCAGAAGATGAGAAAGCTCAGAAGAGATAGCGGTTTCCATAAGTACAGACGAGGTCCAAGAGACGGACTCGCAAGAGGAGAAAAGGTCGAGACCTGTGAACACTTAGAAATCCTTCTAAGTTGGAAAGATCAGAAGCTTAGGAGGAAGAGAGATAGTGGTCGTTGGATCACCAATCCAGAGGACCAATAACCATCAGATTGATTTAAGTGGAAGGACAGGATAAAAAAGGGCTGAGATCTAAGATCTTGATCACCCAAATTTCTGTCAGCCGTCAGATCTAAATAAGTGGAAGGACAGGATAAGTTAGAGGGCAGGATAATCTCAGTGGTCGATAATAGGGCACTCATATCTATGATGGACAAGGCATATTTAACCCCCCCAATATTTCTTCCTTTAACCGTTGGGGGGGGGGGGTCTGAGTTGGTGGTATTGCTCATGTGGGACCCTCATACATGTCACCTTCTTGTCAACTCGGACCCCCCTCACTCATTACCACTTATCGCCTAACCCCCCCTCCGAGAAAACCACCAAACCACTCATATAGACCACCCCCGCACTTCGACGGCACACTCCACTACCCACTACACGTCACACTCCACTATCGCGCTCTGTCTCCACATCCACTACATTGCCTACATGTCTCACCCATGTCAGCAGACCACCACAGCAAGGACATCTGGTAGACCATGTCAGCAAGGACATGTGGAAGACCACATCAGCAAGGACATGTAGAAGACCACGTCATGAAGTACACATGGCATAATCAAATGATGACAAGTGTCAAGCAAAAATTGTCTCGTGCCATGTCAACAAGTGATGTAAGAAAGCTACGCCACTCTGGGAGATTTACTTCGGAAGCTACGTCCCAAAGTCCCAAAGTAAGCAGGGATTGTCAATCGCACGATCCACAACTCCAGAGTGAATCACTTTAGGATTTTTTGGTTGGGAAGTAAACGAGATCACTGAAGACCCAAGGGCTGAAGAAGATCCAGGTCGTCGGTTGACAGAAGGACGCATGGAAGAAATCTATGCAGTTCAGGAAAAACGCTCCAGGAGAAAGTGAAGGAAGCGATGTTGAGATTTGAAATCTTCGAAGTCCGGAGACCCAAAAGGGATCTCGACCATTGATCCGAGAGGGACACACATCAGTGGATTGTCAACTCCAGAAAAAGGTGATAGATATGAAGTTAAAATTGAGAGTTGAAATCTCCGAAGTCCGGAGACCTGAAGGAGATCTTGACCGTTAATCCAAGAGGGACATGCATCAATGGATCATCAACTCCAAAAGATTGGCGTATGGAGAAAATAAGGGTTTGAGATTTGAAACTCCTAGAGCCTGAATCACGAAGT
>JASDQU010013261.1:220212-231154 GCA_032191745.1 Picea mariana
AAAGTGGGTTTCCCTCAAATCGCCTTTGGATGCACCCGCAATCGCGTGGTCACATGAGATTTTTGCCCAAGGTCATATTGAGAAATAGAGATAGCACTCACTAGACCAAGATCGAGAAGCACCTTTTGCATAGGTGTTTGGTCACCGCCGATGGTCACATGAAGGAAGGGGCTTGGAAGCGAAAGAAGCCAAAAATGATTGAATTTAACTACCAGAGAATACGAAGAGTTATGACTGCTAGAGAAGCCAGTTAATCTCAAGATAACGCCTGCTAATGATGAAAATATTTATTATAACTACCAGGGAAGATGTAGAGTTGGTATGATGATCAGGAAGAGGACTTGAGGTGAGAAAGACATGCAAAATAGAAAAGACATCGTTCTTTTTCGAGAGTGATGCATGTGGGCAGGATGAGACACAGTGCATAATCTGAAGGGGAGATCCGTGGCACAATAAAGAGTATGCAGAGGCAACATAGAGTATAAAAAGAAGAAGAGAATATGAACAATGGTGGTGTTGAGCGTAGGAGCAAAAATAACAGAGAATAGAAGTTGACCGATGCAAAAGAATAATAGAGTATAGAAGTTGAAGAAGGCAGAGGAGACATGGAGCTGTAACAAACCATATCAGAGACAAAGAAAGAAAGTAAAGTTTTGTAAGATTTATTCAGGGTGGTAGGGTGGTGCTAGGGAGTATTGCAGTCCTCTAAATTCTAGTTGGTGCTAGAAGATATTCTGGGAGTTGGTGCTTCCATCTAGTGGGTGCTAGAGAAACCTGGGAGTTGGTGCTTCCATCTAGTTGGTGCTAGAGAAATATGAGAGTTGGTGCTCTCTACAAGTTACAGCTTGCTATCAAAGGTTGTAGCCTTATATTTGAGTTGGATCTCAAAGATTGTGATGTACATGAAAGTTGGAGCTTGATTGACATCCTAAGAAGAAGAGGATTTTACCCTTACGGGTTTCCACATGAAAATCAGTGTCTCTATGTATTCTATGTGATTGATCAAATATTGTATATCTATTTATGTTAAGTTAGCAGCAACACATTAAATAATAATCTAGAACAAATCAAAAAATAAAAAGAAAAGTTTCAAGCTTATATATATAACTGATTCACCCCCCCCCTCTCAGTTATATTTCCAACAATATCCTACTGATGAGAAAGACAAACGTAAACCTCCTTATCCTTTCCTTATCTGTGGTGAGGATCATTATACAAAATATTGTCCACGGTGTGCTAAGGTTACTAAGTTCCTGCAAGGAACTGGGACACCTCCTACACCTGTCGTCTTGTCACAACCGTTTCCTTCTCAACAATAGGCCCAATTGGTCATTCATGACCAACCTTCTCCCTCTACCACATCTTACGTACTTATGTGTATTGGTGACTCCAAGAAGAACGAAGTTGCAGTCGCAACTCGAGCCAAATATTATTGTCCTTCGAAAGAGAAAGTTGATGATTCACCACCTATGTTGGTTCAACCTCCTCCACCAACTTTATCTCCAAATGGTCCTCTTCATCTCAAACAACTAGGCTTATATATAGTTCTTCTCCCTCCTCCCAAGGGAGTTGTTCGAAAGTTCTCATTTAATCCTCATGCACATGTTGCCAAAAACTACAGTATTATAGAAGACCTTGCACAAGCACCCTCTGCGATGTCAGCTCTCGAAGTCCTTCAAAGTTGTCCTACTCAATAGAAGGCATTGTTAAAGGATATTGGTGGAATTGACCCTACCGATACCAATTTGATAATATTTGACTTGGAATATCATATTCCAAGGCTTCCTCCTCAATTAACGTTTCAGATACAAGTTGTTATGTAAAATAAGAATATTTTTCGAACCGTTATTGATGAAAGAGACTCGACTTGCGTCATGTCCATAACTTGTTGGAAAGCTATTGGATCTCCTACCCTTACCGAGTTTCACAATAATATTAAGGATTTTAATGGTACAAGGTTTAAACGCTATTGTATTCTTCCTTCGTTGTCTATTACGTTAGAAGGTAAGGAAGTTAATGTCAAGGTTGAGGTATTTGATGCACCTCTCGATTACAACCTTCTACTTGGCCATAGATGGATTGATTCCATGTGCGCAGTTGTGTCTACTCTTTTCCATGTGTTACGTTTCCCACACCAAGGAAAATTCATTACTATTTATCAAATATCCTTCTTTAATTCTGATTCACGTACTAGCAACGTACCTTTCATTTCGAAAACACCTCCCGGTTATGAGAAGGTCGGAGTGGGTATTTTAAAATATTCAATGTTAATGGGTACTTTTCCTATTCCACCACCTAATATTCCTCCTCCTTTTGTCGCCTCGATTAACATGATATCAACCTATGTTAGTGAAACCCATGAGTCTTGCAACCCATGGATAGTTCCTAGCTCTAATGATTGTCTTCGTTATGGCGACCAAATTCCTTTAAGTCCGGTAGAATCATCTTATCAAGCTATTCAATCGACAACTTCTTCTCCTCCTTCTCTCTATGATACGTCTCCTGATCCGTTTCATGTGATATTTCCCACTTATGAGATGATCATGAAAGTCATGTCTATGGAAGATACTCTATGGGACGATGGGAATCATCATTCTATTCTCTTCCTGGAATCTGAGACCATAGAGAGTTATCAACGGATTTTGAATCCATCTATCATCATTTTTATTTCCTCTATTCTTGAATCAACACATGATGTTTTGTATGAAGGGAACTTGGGTAATATTTCACCTACCATCCCTCTTGACATATCGATTAAAATTGGAGTCGTGGAAAATGTTCATATCGATGCCTCATGTTCCATTGATGAGGTCCATACTTATAAAGCCCTTTTCCAAGAATTCCGTGACTTTTTTGCCTGGAGTTATGAAAAAATTCCTGGTATTGATATTGATATTATTGTGCATGAGATTAAGACTTACTCGGACGCTAAACTCGTTCGGCAGGGACTTCACCCAATACATCCACGTAAAGCTGTTGCTATTAAGCTGGATGTTGAAAAACTTCTTAAAGATGACTTTGTCTATCTTGTGGCTTTGACTGATTGGGTGTCCAATCTTGTTCTGGTTAACAATAAACAAGGCATGATCCTCGTTTGTGTATATTATAGGGATATAAATAAATCTTTTCCTAAGGACAATTATCCAACCCCTTCCATTGACTAGATTGTTGACGACTGTGCCGGGAGTGAAATATTCTCCTTGATGGTCGATTTCTCCGGCTATAATCAAATCGATATTTTTCCTATGGATCAACATAAGATTGCTTTTATTTTACCTTGGGGAACCTTTGCATACCCGAAACTAACTTTTGGTCTAAAAAATGTTGGTGCGACTTTTCAACGCGCTAAGTCTTACGCTTTTCATGACATTAAGGACATTGTACAACCCTATTTAGATGATCTATCGACGCATTCTATGCATCGTCAAGATCACCTGACACATCTACAGGCCATTTTCCTACGCTATCGTTATTATTGCATATGATTGAATCCACACAAATGTGTTTTTTGTGTGGAATCCGGAAGACTTCTTGGTTTTATTGTGTCTATACATGGGATTAGGGTAGACCCCTTGAAGGTTGAGGCTATTCTCAATTTACCTCCTCCTTCCACACTACGTCAACTCCAAAGTTTGCAAGGGAAGGCAAAATTTTTACGTCAATTCATTCCCAACTATGTTGAATTAACGAAATGATTGACTCGGCTTATTAAGAAAGGTTACGATTTTGTATGGGATGACACTTCCAACAAAGCCTTTGAAGCTTTGAAACTTGCCTTAAACTGTACGCCACTATTGTTTCCACCTGATTATAGTCAAGATTATTTCCTGTACTTAGCGGCTTCGGACTCTACCATTGTTATGGTTCTAGTCCAAGAGGATGATTCACACGATGAACATGTTATATACTATTTGATTCAGAGTCTCACGACCACGGAAACCAAATATTTACATGTGGAGAAATTGGCCTTGGTGGTTGTTCAAGTTGTTCAATGTTTTCATCACTACATATTATTACGTAGAACCACGGTCAATTCCGATTGTAGCCCCATGCAACACATCCTTACTCGACAATTGTTGGGGGGAAATTAATCTAAATGGATAGTTATTCTCCAAGAGTTTGATTTGGAGTTTGAACGCGCTGATTCAAAGAAGTCTTTGGTTTTTTCCTAATTGATATGTGACCTTCCCTCTACTAAAACAAAAACTGTGGTAGAGGATTCCTTACCAGATGAATCTCTCTTTCTAGTCAATTTTGATGACATATGGTACGGATATATCATCATTTATATCCAAACCCAAAATTTCTGGCTTGATATTTCTAGAACAGATTGTCGTCGTATCCGGTATCAAGCTTGTCAGTACATTATCCTTGGTGATACCCTTTACCACTGTGATATTGATTCCATATTTTGACGATGTTTCACTTATTATGAAGCTGAGAAAGCTTTGAATTACTGTCACTCTAGATCATGTGGTGTGGTCATATGTCTAAGTATACCACTGCCCAAAAGATCTTACGAGATGGTTATTTCATCCTTCATTGTTTAAGGATTGCATTACTACCGTCCATAAATGCCATGCTTGTCAAACTTACAATAATAAAATCCGATCTCACCCTGTTCCTCTTCACCCTGTAGTTTCTGTCGATCCATTCGCTAAATGGGGCATTGAATAAATGACATGTAACCCTCACTCGGTCGGGGGGCATGGATACATCATTGTAGCCATGGATTATTTCACTAAGTGGGTCGAGGAGATGCCTACATTTGATAATACCGGGAAAAATGCAACGTTATTCATATTCAATCATATCATTACTAGATTTGGTGTCCCTCAAGCCATCGCGACTGATCACGATAGTCATTTTCACAATTTCATGATGTATGAACTTACCGAGAAGTTGGGTATTCGACATGAAACCCCCTATTATCCATAAGCCAATGGCAAGGTTGAAGAAATCAACAAAGTACTCAGTACTGTGCTTCGACGAATGGTAGGAATTCACAAGTCAAGTTGGAACAAAATGCTCTTCTCGACATTATGGGCCTATCGAACATCTGTCAATTCTTCCATGGGATTCACACCTTTCCAGATAGTATATGGTATTGAAGAAATTTTTCCGATTGAATGTAAAATACCATATTTGAAACTAGTTGTCGAACTTCTCCCTAACACCTCAACTGAAGAAGAACGTCTTTTTTATTTGATGCAATTAGACGAGACCCATCATGATGTTTCCTTGGTCATTGAAACTTAGAAAATGCATGTCAAAGTTCAATATGACAAGCATTTCAAACCACGTGTATTTTCTGAAGGTGATCTAGTTCTCCTTTACGAACAAGATCATGATTTACTAGGGGCTGGTAAATTCAAGCCCATGTGGTGGGGTCCTTATATTGTGAAACGAGTCTTGGAGAAAGGGGCTTATGAGATGGTAGATTATGATGGAATTCCTTTGATTGAACACACAAATGGGTTTTAATTGAAGAATTATTATGCTTAAATCATTTTTGCATGAGTGTTGTGTATTTTTAGTGTATCATACTCTTGTGTGCTTTTTCGTTTTTGGTTCCACCTTTTGATTTCTTACCTTGCATTGTGCTTGGTTTCCAGATGTCTGTGTCTTCTCTACCCTATATCAGCTTCGCTGATGGCACTAGTCGCAGTACTCAAAACTTAGGATTTGTTGCTTGGGAAATCTATGCACCTATAGATGAATTGATTAGTCTACATGGTGTTTTCCTTAGTCATGCAACTAACAATATCGCAGAATATAGTGCAGTTATCGAATTTTTAACTGATGTTCTTTGACTTGGAATACATCATCTTATTGTATGAATTGATTCACAGTTAGTATTAGTATAGCTTAGTAATGTTTATTCCATCCGAAGTCCTACTTTTATATGGGTATATTTATGAATTTGCCTCTTGGAATGACATTTTGATTATATTGAATATCAACACATTCCCAGTGTAACACACCCATGACGAAGCATAAAAATTTTCTCTTTTCTTAAAGGACAAAATCTCCATTCATGGTTTCTAATTTGGAAAGCCAGGGAACCAGTCTGACCTCCTGGTCAAGGATCTCTGATTTCGAAGCCAAACAACTCTATGAGACCTTGATGGTCTCATTCTGCAATTAAACATAGAACCTTTCGACTTCTTGGTGCAGGTTTAAGGGCACCCATGACCTTCCCTTTTGCTCCCCTGCGAAATCTCAGAGTACTGGGCATTAGCTCCTTTTCTGGATAACCCCCCTCTTGATGTGACCTTGGGCGATGACCTTACAGGATCGCATGATTTCAGACGTGGCCAAAGGAGGTTTGAATCAAACTGATTTTTGGCCGCCCACTATCCTCCTCGAGCCTCCATGTGACCTCTTTTCAAATCCATGGTTTGAATTGCGGGCCGCCCTCAACTTTTTAACGTTCGTGCAACTTCTATCCCCACAATTATACGGGACCGTCGATCTCTCTATATTGATGGTACTTTGAAAACTGGCGGTTCATATCTGCCCCTCTCAGACCTATGGATCAGATCTGATCTCTTGCAAAATCAATGGACGAGATCTCCTTCGTAATTTCGGGTTTCAGGAGTTTTAACTCTCAAGACACTGCTCTCTTTCACACTTCAATATTCTGAGTTGACAATCTGTAGACACCTGTACTCCTAATCAATGACCCTGCCTTTACTTCAGGTGGTTGACCTTTCAACTGGATCAACGGTCGAGATCTCCTTTGGGTTTTGGACTTATGAGATCTCAAATCTCAAACTTTACCCTTTTTCCCAATGGATTTTATTCGAAGGCTATAATCCACTGACACATGTCCTCTTAATATGACGATTGAGGATTACTTCGGTTCTTTACCCGGAGTCCACAGATTTGCTCCATGTCTCCCTTAGATCAGACGGCTACGATTTACTTGGGATATTTATCCGGAGTTCTCAGATTTTTGCCACGTCCCTCTTGGATCTGACAACTCAGATCCATGAGTGATCCAACGCTTGATATTCACTTTGGACGATCTGATGACTCATCTTCACTTCGACTGATCGGACAGTTGATATTTACTTTGGATTTCTAGAAGTTCGGACTTTAGAATTCTCAATTCTCAAACCTTGCCTTCTCCTTAATAGACAGTATCTGATGACTCAAATTCACCTTGGCGATCCAATGCTTGAGATTTTCTTCGGGTGATTTGATGACTCAGATCTGCTTTGGCTGATCGGATGATTAGGATTCTCTTCGAATTTCCAGAAATTCAGACTTCGCGAATCTCAAATCTCAACTGAGAAACTCTCAAAGGGATTTCCTGAAGCTGTTGATCTGATAGTTCAGATTCACTTTGGCAATCTGATGTTTGAGGTTTACTTTGAATCTTCACCTGGAATCCATAGATTCATGCCAACTATCCTCTATATCTGACGGTTCATATCTACTTCGGAGGACCTGACGATTGATGTATACTTTGGATCTTTACCCGAAATCCATAGATTCATGCCACCTGTCCTCTAGATCTGACGGTTCATATCTTTTCGGACGATCTGACGGCTGACGTTCACTTCAGGTCTTTACCCAGAATCCATAGATTCATGCCACTTGTCCTCTGGATCTAACAGTTCAGATCTCTTCGGCTCTTCGACACGTTGGCCCTTTGGCTCTTTGGCACTTCGTTCGTTCGACTCTTCGAGCTTCGGGAGTTTTAACTCTCAATCTGTAACTCTCGAAGTGGTTTCTCCGAAGTCTACAATTTTTTGTCACGTGTCCATCTGGGTTCGAAGGTCAAGATCTATTTCGGCTCTCCGGGATTCAGGAACCTCAAATCTTGAACTTTACATTCACCCAAGGACGACAGATCTCTACCATGTGTCCCTTTCGATCCGATGGTTGAGATTGACTTCTAGGCTTCGGCCCTTTGGGCTCCGGTAGTTTCAACTCTCGATGTGATTTCTCTGGAGTTACTGATCTGTTGATGCATGTCCCCTGGCGATCAATGACCAGGATTTACTTCATCTATTTGTCCTCCTCCTTATCCACTAACCTTTGAAGTTGTGGATCTTACACCACCTGTCCTCCTTGACGATGGATTGTCCCAATTTACTTCAGGACTTTGGGGATTTTTACTTCCCTTACGACGAATTCACAGTTCATCGAACTTGCAAAGTCTGGAGGATTCAAGGGGTTAACTCCCACACTCCTTTCTATATCCAATGGTCACAACAGACCTTGGCTCTTTCTGAATAGTTTCTTGTTCGTTCGTCATGCGAACAAATGAGTCTTCCCTTTCGATACTTCAATATTTTTATTCTTCCTGAGTTTGGTTGGTTCTGGAAGGCTTAAGAGCCTTGTGCTCTTTCTCTAGAACATAACACTTGGAAGAATCCTTCCATGCACCCCTTACGTTCATTCCTCAACTCTAACACTTAAGTGGTTCTCAGTCTCTATTTGCCTCGTAGAGAGCCTGTGCATACGTTCACTATCTCTCCTAACCTTTAATAGACTTCGTCCTCCAAGGGACTTGGAATGAGTAGGAGGGTTGACACATGTACATGAAACTGTGCCCAAGGTCGATGGATTCACAGTTCATGGCTCTAGCTTAAGCCCCCACAGGATGCAAGCATTTACGAGTATAAAACATATCCCATCCATATAATTTCCTACTTTCCTAATTATACAATCAAGTAGACACCAAAATGGGATATAGTATAAATCATTAAGATAACATATCTATCCCTGCAAAATTCATAGGATATCCAATTTTAATTCACAGTACCACTTAAATACACAAGATATGCTATTACTTATCTATTACAGGTGGTAGCCAACTAACTGACTGTGGGTGTTCGTCCTTCCACCATAGGCTCGGAGGCATTCATTCTTAGCACTCTGGCCACCCTCATGCCAAGCCATGATATCAATAGGGAACTCTCGCGATTCTCAAGGATTCTTTCTTTGTTTCAACTTCTGCTCGAGTTTTGTTCTCTGCAAACTTTTAGAGATTTCCTTCTTTGTTATGGACTCGGCGAGGTTTATCATATGCTCACTCAGCATCAATCTCGTGGCCTTCTATTCATTATCCGCTTGAGAGATCTGTGCAGTCTCCTTATCGATTTGTATATCTTTCTTCCAGGATGGTTCTCGACTCATCTTGTTCCTTCTGTCATAAGGGAGCTCTGGTCAGCTTGGTCTTCCATACCTAGTGGTACTTCAGGCTGACATTCTGCATTTTTGGCCATGCTTCCATTCATGGGAGTGGTTGATAATTAAACCACCGGTCCTTTCTTCATTAACTGATTTCTCTCCTTGGGATCCAAAGGAGGTTTATTATCCTCATCAAGGGAATTTGGGGTTATTTTATATAATGACCCTCCCTTATAGTTTTCACATTCTTTCCTCTAGTGATATCATGGCCAGTACTTTCAAGGCTTCATCCCCACAATCAGTTATTGGCAACTCAAACAATAATACATTTACATTGTCCACATGCTTTAGCATGGTAATCCTATTTTATGATTAATTACAAGATGGGGGAAACATGGGTGTTACAATTCTCTCCCCCTTAAAGGAACATCATCCTTGGTGTTCTTTCTCAAAAACACCTGTTTTCAATAATTCTTGGATAACAAGCATAGTAATCATAGTCTCATGTGATAACATTGTATACAAATTTCTAGGAATTGTTTTTTTTGTTTTTTGTTTTAATCTTAGCACAATAATTATCTGCGTGGTTTGTGGATTTGTATCCACATGGTTGTTTTGTTATCCAGGCTCATTTTTTTTCCTTGACATACCCATTGGGTGCATGATCCCCATCAATAGTTTACGAGAACTATCAAGGATTCATCTTCCTTGTGGTCACTCATCCTCCAGGCCCAGGCTCAGGCATCCCCTTCTCTGTTATACAGTCCCTCGGGTGATTCATCTTGCCTTGCATGAAGAACTACCCATCGTGTGCATGATCCCAATAAATAGTTTATAAGAACTATTAAGGTCTTCTCTTCCTTGTGGTCACTCACCCTCCAGGCTCAAGCTCAGGCATAATTAAACACATATAAGTATTCATCATGCTAGCTTATTGCTTGCACTTTTTCCATGTCATTCACAGACATGGACATATCCGGCTTCTATGTCCTTTTCCCAAGGATCTTCCAATCATCCATATGATCATGTATACACATTCATGTATAAGTAGGTGCATCTCTTGCACCTTTTTACCTCATGCATTCACTTAATAGTTTAATTTCATCAATAGTGTCCTTTAGTTTGAGATTTCAGTCACTTACATGACTAATCTCACTGTCATATCCCGTATTGATGTTTCCTTTTCTCAAGGCAATAACCAGTGAGTGTCACTTTACTCTTTATGCAACAATGTCTAGCAAGAAAACCTTCTTTCCTCAGTGCCCATAGGGTTTTACGCATCTCACTTTTCTCTGGTCATGAGTTATATACTCCAATTTTAATATAAGGCAGTAACTATAACTGCTAGGGATCCTACCTGATCCTATCAGATTCCTCTAAGCCCACAAAGGTATTAACCCTTATGTAATCCACCATCATCAACGCCCGAGGTTCCAACTTCCCATGCTTAGAAGCAGTGTTACGGACACCAGGTCATCCATCCTTCAGGCTTCATCTGCTCTTGACAGAATCCTGCCACCTTCAATCTTATTATAAATGTTTATTAAAAGGTTATTGTTGAAAAATATATTAGAAAAAAACATAATATCACTTGTTCTACATATAATATATAAGGTTTTGAATCAAAATAAATATTTTGTGTTTTTCTCAAGTTGTATAAGAAAAAAAAATAATAATAAAAGGTAAATGTTAATCCAAAAAAATGTTTCCACATTAAATTTAACTTTTGACCAAAAGTTTTATATATATATATATATATATATATATATATATATATATATATATATATATATAT
>JASDQU010013261.1:232263-244154 GCA_032191745.1 Picea mariana
AGTTAATTAATTAATTAATTAATCAAAATTATAACCATTAATTAATTAATAAATACTTAATTAATATCATTATACCAATCTTTGTTTAGTTATTAACATGTTAGGAAAAATTAATTACCTAATAAATTTTTTACTTAATAATCCCTAAGTATATATTCAACTAGGGTTGTTACATTTTTTGTGTCTACACATATAAAGAAAGACAATTTGATTGTATTATGTACTTTGGTTTGATAGTGTTACCTGGTAGAGAAACTAGAAGCATGGAATCTGTAAATAAAATAGTGGTTTTAATCCTCTCCAAGCGATAGAAAATCCATTCATTTGATGCATCCTTATGGAAACATAGCCATTGTTGTTAAAATATTGATCCGGGATCTTTTCATCGAGTGACTTATAAAGAATTGCATTAAATGAGCATAAATTAAAGTGCAACATTAAATAAGGACAAGATCAATAATGAAGAGACATAAGCATAAAATCGGAACACAAAAAATTGATATTGGATTTCGTCCCTAGTGGAATACGTCTCCGGGTCCTACTCTCAAATGGGTAGGCCTTTTTATTAACTCAACAAAAGAATTTGGCAAAATACATAAGTATACCTCATTCTGAAATCAAGCTGCAAAAGTTTTGCTCAGATAAGAAAAAAGACAATGCTACTGAATTCGTGGCATCGAATTACCCAAAAATGATTATCTCCACGCTTCGATCCAACTCTAGCACTCCTAGGCCCAAGAGAAACTCTATCTCGGTTTTCGTGCCCTACAACCTGCAATAAATGTTGAGAAATTTGTCTCGAAATTCATGTCAGTTCGTACCCTTGTACGTTCCTTCCAGCACTGGGCGGATGTAACCTTTTAAATATTTTTTTGGTCTTTATAAACGATGAAATTTGTTGCCCTTGTGGTTGGAGGAGCTTGTGTTTAGGAGTTAATATAGGGGGAGGTTCCGGGGTTGAGCCCGCGGGCCTCCCCTTTTGGGCTATCCGTTGTACCTTGTATATATTTAAAACATGTCATTCCGCTAACTTTAGCAGGGCTTCTAGATATCGGTTGGTCACCATATTTGACGGGGTCCCGCTGGATTTGTTGGGCCCGCCAAATTCGTTCTTGGGTTGTCATTGGGAATTTTCCCACTACCATATGGCATCCCATGACTGGTCCACGTTGCAGACAACCATTGGGCCACGTCAACCACTATACAATCACCCTTCCATGTCAGCATACAATCTACCAACTTAGCTGCCAAGTCAGCCTGCCACATCAACCGCCAAGTCACTGCACAGACTGCCACGTGGTGCAATTTTACTGGTCCACGAAATGACCTAGAAATGCCAAATATGAGTGACACGTGGCAGCCTTTGGTGCTGGCATGTGACCATGTTGATGTCAACATGACACGCGTCACCTCCTAAACATTCTAGGTATGTTGTACGGATGATAATGTCATCCATACTAATGTTGATGTCAGCAGTAGGGATGCTGACTTATCCCCTTGCTGACTGGGCTAGGTTGACCAAAATTTGACCATGAATATATTTCAATCCATAACTATATTTGAAGAGCCATTTGTGTCATTGGAAAGCTTGCAACACATTCTTCTATAAGATGTCATTTTCACTGAGTTTTGAGAACTTTGAATTTTTTCCCTTTCTTTGTCTGTTGAGGCCATTCTGAGCTTCCTGAGTTGCTTCTACGAGTTATGAGATGTCCTTAGTCTTCTATGGATCCTTTTTCGACCATGCCTTCCCACTGAGATATTTTTGGACCACCAAAAGATTCCATCAATCAACAGATAAGTGAGGGAAGAGTTACCTCACCTTGTCCTTCTCAATCCACTTTTCCTTGCTGATGTGTGCCCTTTAAGCCTACTCGAAAATAATCAACATCACCCCTGCGTGAAGTCTTCGTCCTTCTCTATAGGATGATATCTTCCTGTAACTCATCCAAGTAATCAAGAGCAAACTCATCAACTGAAGGTATTGAAACTTCCTCATCCTGATCCATGATCACGGAAGGCTAAAAAAATTTCAAGTTCTCTACATTTAAAACTGATTAAATCTGCATATAAGGTGGAAGATCTAGACGAAAATAATTGGTACAACTTTTCTCCAAAATAGTGAAGGGTCCATAACAAATGGGCTTGATTTTCTTGCCTTCACCCTTCAATATATCTTTGCTGATGTGAAGCCATACTCAGTCTCCAACCTAGAACTGATGGTCAACTCCGTGTTTGTCATGCCGAGCTTTTCTCCAATTGTTCCCTGACTACCTGGTGCACCTGCTAGATCCTATGGATGAACTTGCAGGCTCTTTCCTCTTTTCTTTCTTCATTTGAATAAACATCTCTTCCATACATCAAGTCCAAAGGAACTTTAGGTAGGTACCCAAAACATATCTCAAAAGGAGAACATTGAGTGGAGGAATGTAAGGATCGGTTGTAAGCATGTTGTACATAGGGTATATGTTCATCCCATGTTGTATGTAGGGTATTAGGGTACAAGGATCCTGATAAAGGGCATCCCTTTATTTTGGGAAGACCTTGGTTGTCCACAACCAATGCATTCATTGGATGTAGAGAAGGTTACATGACTATCTCTAATCCACTTTCTATGAAGAAACTTACGATATACCCACCAGCTCAATCTGCTATAGAGAATCTATGGTGGCTTGAATCTCCATATGAGAATGAAAACTGGGAAGAACCTATGTTGCCTAGTGATCACTCCTGGGCACTTTAGGAGCAGACAACAGAGAATGTGTTATATCAATTCATTTATGCAATCACATGTGTTGATTTTCCTCAATCTTTTCCTCCATTTGAGTATATGTTTGGTGAAAAATTTCAAGAATAATTGGACCCATCAAATATTTCTTCAGCATATTTTATCTTTGAGATAGATGAATCCACCATATCCTACACCATGCCTTATGATATTAGTCCTGGAAAATTCCTACATATCAATTCGGGACTAGATGTAGATCAACAAGAACAATTAGTGAACGATCTTAATGACCAATCAAGAGAATTTGCCTGGGAATATACTGATATGAGGGGTATACACCCTAACACATGAACTCATCATATATATACCCAAGAATAAATAACACATGTTAGGAAACCTCAGAGAATGATGAATTTGACACTAAAAGTTATAGTTAAGGAAGAAATACAAAAACTATTCAATGTCAGTTTTATTTATCCAATTTCTGACAGCAAATGGGTATCCCCACTTGTAGTGGTTCCAAAGAAAGTAACCGGAAAATGGAGAATTTGTGTTGATTTCCGAGAACTTAATAAGGCCACTCTTAAGGATTATTTTCCTCTTCCCTTCATTGACCAAGTCTTGGATACCTTGTTAGGGAAAGGATAATTTTCCTTCCTTGATGGATATAGCAGATACAACCAAATTCTAGTAGCACCCGAGGATCAGGATAAGATTACTTTGACTTGTCCTTGGGGCACTTATGCCTATAGGGTCCTACCATTTATTCTGTGTAACACTCATGTCACATTCCAACAAGCAGTATTAGTGATATTTGTTGATCTCATTCATGATTGTGTGGAAGTGTATATGGACGATTTTACATTATATGGTAATAATTTTCAAGAATCCCTAGATAACCTGAGGAAAGTTCTCATCAAATGTCAAGAGATGAATTTATCCTTAAGTCATGAGAAGTGTAAAATTTTATTGATTGAAGGAGTAGTCTTAGGGCATCATGTTTCATCCGAAGGGATTAAAGTGGATCCTGCTAAGATTGAGGTAATTGTCAAAAACCCACCTCCAAAGACTCCAAAGGAGGTGAGAAGCTTTCTTGGACATGACAGATACTACCGAAGATTCATTGAAAACTTTACAAAGATTTTTGCACCAATGTTTGGATTGCTTACAAAAGATGTTGACTTTCTTTGGATTGACCATTGTCAAACTGCCTTTGAAACTTTAAAAGCTAAATTATATGTGGCACCAATTCTTAGAGGGCCCAATTGGGCCCTTCCATTTCATATATCCACTGATGCCTCTGATATTGCAATAGGAGGAGTGTTAGGACAAAAAAAGGACCAACAATCCTATGCCATTTACTTTGTAAGTAAGAATTTGACTCCTGCTGAGATAAACTATACAATCACTGAGAAAGAATTATTAGCAGTCGTCCATGCCATCAACAAGTTTCACCATTATATCATAGAATATGAGGTATTTGTACATACATATCACTCTGCCATTAGATTTCTCATGAAAAAACCGACTACCAATGGCCGCGTAACTAGGTGGCTCCTTTTATTACAAGAGTTCAATATTATTGTCCTTGATTGACCAAGAAAAGAGAACTTAGTATCTTCTTTTCTTTCTCACATTAATCATGAAGGTGATAGTATTTGTGTTGATGATAGTTTTCTAGATAAGCATCTCTTCGCCATCTCCCTAAACACTCTGTGTTTTTCAGATATGGAAAATTACTTAGCCACTAGGAAATTACCAGCTCATTTTTCACCTCATGAAAAGCGTTGAATTATAACACAAAGTGCTAACTACTCATGGGTTGGTCATGACCTTTTCCGTACTGGACCAGATTTGATCATTCGTAGATGTGTTTGTGAATATGAGATAGCATAAATCCTATGAAGTTGTCATGATGGACCATGTGGTGGACATTTTTCTGATAAACGTACAACATACAAGGTTTTACATTCAGGTTACTATTGGCCTAGCATATTTAAGGATGCTTCTAAATCAGAAAATTTTTTTGATAATTGTCAAAGGATAGGAAAACCCACGTCAACTAATGAAATTCCTTTACATACCCAGTTGATGATCGAACCTTTTGAGAAATGGGCCCTTGATTTTGTAGGACCAATTTCCCCCATGTCTCGTAAGAAGAACTATATTCTTGTTTGCACAGATTATGTCACTAAGTGGGTAGAGAAAAAATCCTTTTTTAGGGCTACTGAAAAATCTGTTGTTGAGTTTATTTATGAAGATATTTTTACCCACTTTGGTATTCCTTGTGACATTGTCACAGACCAGGGTACAAAATTTACTTTTAAGACGATGAAGGAATAAACAAAAAAGTATGGGATAAAACATCATAAGTCCTCTCCATCCCACCCACAAGCCAATGGCCAAGTGGAATCAACAAACAAAGTACTGGAAACTATCTTGACCAAAACTGTCTAACTACACCATAGAGATTGGGCTAATCGACTTCCAGAGGCTTTATGGGCATATCGTACCACATGGAGAAACACTACTGGACATACCCCATATGAATTGGTTTACGGAAAACAAGTACTCTTACCTATTGAATTTCAAGTAAGTACCTTTCGTATTGCTACACAATTGGGATTAGATTCAGATGAGGCACAAAAACAACAAGTGCTATAATTGAACGAATTGAATTAAATTAGACAAGATGCTATCCAAAGGACAATCTTAGTTCAAAACCAGTGAAGCAAATGGCATGATAAATTCATTAAAAAGAAGAAATTTCAACCTGTATATTGGGCTCTATTGTTTGATTCAAGGTTTAAAACCTTTAAAGGCAAACTTACCACTCGATGGTTAGGTCCTTATGAAGTGGTTACCATGTTTGATAATGGGGCTATTAAAATAAAAAAAATTGATGATGGACAAGTCTCTTTTGTAGTAAATGGGCACAGACTTAAACTTTATCATAAGCTTGTTTCTAAAGAAGACTTTATACAAGTTATTTCAGTGAACAAGGCATTGGCCTTGATGGATGGGGAAGCTTCTTCTCCTTCTCCATGTTCTTGAAATATTTTGATTTTTTTTGTACATATCTAAATATTTCTGGTGTGATTCTTGACAAACAGTTTTATAAAATTTTGCAAGTATTCATTTAAAAACAAGTGGACAATTTCAAGGAGACAAAAAGGGAAGTATTTTACTTCAAAATAAGATGTTGCTATGCTTAAATTTTGTCATCTTCTTAAGCACCATTAGATTAATGAGTACTTTTATCATGATTAAAAACTGTTTGTTTTAAATTAGCCATTTTTTAGTTTTTTTGCAATATTTCTATCTTCCTTTCTCTCAAGGCATATTTCATGGTAGATGCTCATCACCTCCACCACTATAAGAAATAAGGAAGTGACATTTTATTTATAAAACCTAGAGGTTACTAGTACAATCCATCTAGAGCTCTGAGTGGGTGAGTAAAGTATCTTTATAAAAGAGTAGCAAGAAGGTCTAACTAGCGGTTAACCATGGAAA
Source organism: Picea mariana (assembly GCA_032191745.1). NCBI lineage: Eukaryota > Viridiplantae > Streptophyta > Pinopsida > Pinales > Pinaceae > Picea > Picea mariana. The sequence goes on from JASDQU010013261.1 coordinate 238,505, forward strand.
CATCAATATAACTTCAAATGGAAGAAAKTGAGTAGGGACTATAGATACCTTTATGTTATTTTCCAATGGTACCATCCACCACACATTAAAAATGCTTGACTGTACCATATTTTCATATTGGCTATGCCCACTCAAGTATTCCTTACATCAGGACAATCTATAAAAATGCATAAAGAAGAATCATCCTCGAACTTAAATACCATCCCAGTCCATAAAAATATTTTCAGATCTGCCTCCCCATCTCCTTGAAAAAATAAACATTCATATACAAATATTAAAAATGGTGGTAAGGACCAATCTCTGCTATAAAAAGGGTGTAAGAGGCTAACCCATCGGGATACTGAAAAGATCTACTGGAAGTGGGTACTGGCCTATGGCATGACTAGGTAAACTCGCAGGAGTATTGAACGTGTTTGCTAGAAGTGGGGAATTATACCTACAGAGGGTGATGATTTGACAACAATAGCTAAAGATCAATTTTTTATCTTAAAACTTGTCCTAGTGTATGACACTACTTGTAGAAAGGACTAAAAAGAAGTATGCATAGTTAAGAAAAGGTAAATGAACTCCATTAATCTACCATTGGAGACTAACTAGAAGGTGATCTTAAAACTCTCTTTCCTAACTCTTCTTAACTATATGTAGGATCTTTTTTCCTACGGGTGGGGCCATGTTCTTAACCGTCTTATCAAGGTAATGCGTGAAATTTGTTTATACACTTGGAAGCTATAAATCTTAGGCTATTGAAAGGATTGATTGGTTTCCTATATCTTTGATTGTGAAGTGACACAATACTTAGGAGTGGGGGAGGGGTTTCCTGAGCTAAAAGAAAAAAAAGACACTAAAAAATGCCCATTTGTATAACAAGTCCATGAGAATAGGAAGTAGGATTTCTGTCAAAATGTTGTCATACTATTTTCTACAATATCTCAAGCTATTATGTCATCAGTTGTTTATATTGGCATGATAAACCTTATAATATTGGCATAATTTTGTAAAATTTTATGCGTATGATTGATAAGCTTGCTTTACATCATACTTTACAATCTTTTTTTTTTGGGCCTATGTTAATGTTTAAAAAAGGGGAAGGTTGCTTACACTCAATTACTCCTTGTAACAGTTAAAGTTCTAGGAAAAAGGAAACTAATATGGATACTACAATATTATCCACCCTCTTGTTCACCATGGAAACCAGGAATTTCCAATTCTAGTAATCTGGGCGAATACCCGCTTACTATTGTATAATTTTCACCTGAACAGAGGACCAGATGGAGTGTCAGATGGAGTGTCAGATAAGGTACTATATGAAGTGCTGCAACTACAAATGTGATTTTAATTCTTCAGTTCAGGTATGATCACTGGATTTTGATTATATTTGTCAAGTGGTGAATTAAGATTAATAACAATGTTATATCTATCTTTTACACTTGTTAAAAGGGAAAATTTAAATTTATGATTTCATTTTATGATCATAATGTCCAAGTCTTTGACTTGGACATTAACCAAATATATTATGTGATTTGATTTAACCTCCAAGTAAAAAATCATTCAAATTTAAAACCCTACACAATCATTACCATGTATGGCGCTCATATGTGCCAAATACACCCACGATTCGACACTCCTATATCGTTTTCATTGAGACAAAGCACTATGTTCTGTATCACTCATCCTCTGCCCATTTTTCCTCTCACTTATTTGTTTCTCTGCAACCATGATGAATCGTCACAAACCTTCATCATATGTTGATCTATTGGCCATTCCATAGTTTGAATCTTGCTGAGAAGTATTTCTTCGTGTAGGTTGGGCGAAGTTCCTTCCCAATTTGTAGAGGAATGATGATGACATTTCTCTTCAGTTAGCCCTCAGATTTGATGGAAATCTTGCTTGCATTGGGTCACTGGTTTTTCCAGTCTCTGAGGAGTCCATTGCTGTGGCCATGAAACTTCCATGAATTGGGGATAGATGGTTCAAGAAGAACCAGCTTCCATGACAAAGTTACAATGGGGTTTTCAAACCTGAATATCAAAATGTCTCTAGGGCTAAAGGATATTCAAAGGGATGGATTAATGATGAATTAATTAATCCTTTGATCATTATCACCAGACTCATTACCTGTGAGGGTAAGTAATCCATCTTAAAATCCGGCTCTTTTTTCCTCTTGGCCCATTCTTAGTTTGGATTTTCCCTTTTATTTTCTAAAGATTCTTTAGAAGATGTCCTCCCAGGTTATAAAAAATGTGACAAACTCTCACCACAACCTATTTCATCATGGCCTCATCAAACTAATGGTTTTCTCAGAATTAAAGAAACAGGGTAGAACCTGAGAAGATATCCTTTATCAATTTATGAACCCCCATTTGATAGTTAAAACGACTAAGAAGTCAGTTGTCCTAGGACTTCTATTCCATCTAACCCTCGTTCTCCTAAAACTCCAAACCCTTCAATTAAACCTCTTCTCTCATATTCTATTAAATCTGAGAATCCTATTGATGACCCTCAGTTATCTACACCTACTACTAATTCTAAATAGAATAAACTACAAGACTCTTTCCACCATGATTTCCCTCCAATTCCTACAAGGAGGTGAGGTACTAACAGATTTGAAGGACAATCATTTTGTAGGATCACTCAAAATATGATTGGCAAGTCCAATACAGAGCCTCCAATTACCTCAGATCATATTCAATTTTCCTATGATCATGAGAGCCCTCAAAAGAAGCTTAAACAAGAATATGAGCCTGCTAAAGAAGCCAAGTCTGAATCTATCACACCTAGTCTTTATCAAAAGGCCACTATTACACATTATTTCCAAGTTCATAAACCTTCAATCAAGTATGTCATGCCTTCCACATCCACTGAGAAGCCTAAGCCTTCTTTTATTGAACAATCTGATCAGTCCCCAATCATTGAACAACTACAAAAAGAAAATGCTCAGTGGATCCAATGTCTTGCAGAGCATGAAGCCATGGATCGTCATTTACACCATGACAATGTTGTCCTACAAGAAAAGGTAAATTCTATACAATGTTTGGTTGATCAAATGACTACTACCAATCAAAGTCTAAGAATGTAGTTGAAGCATTGAAAGAGGCCTAAGAAGAAGTCACAAGGACATGAGGGAGAAGCCCCTAAATCTTAATATACCTCCTCCCTCACACGTATAGCTATGTTTTGGCGATCCATTTTTCATTGCAGAGGAACCTGCAAATCCTCAGGCGTGGGGGGAATGTTGACTCCATGTTTTGCCTAAATTTGCCTTCTCTAAATCTCTTTTTGCATATGGAGATTATACAATTTATACTTCTATTAGTTCTTTTTGAAGGTATTATCAGGTTTCTTCCATCAATTTGATATGGACCAGCATAAGGTATGTGTATTCCTTATTTTTGATGATTTTATGATGGTTTATATTTAATTTGGTGAGTTCAATCTATTAACACTTGTCGTTTGTTTGAGACAGGTCGAAAATGCAATCCAAACCTTGATATGGCCTGTGATACAACCTGTGATCCAACCCTCGATCTGGTCCTTGATTCATCCCTTAGAGAATAGTGAAATTGTGGGTTGGTGTATTAGTGGGATCTTCCTGGAAAATATGAAACATGGGTTTTGTACCTGTTCGAACCCTCCATATATGGAACTCATAATTTGATTCGAACAACTGCATTTGACCTCTATTTTGAGCACATGAGTTGTTAAGAATATATTGTTTGTTGTTAAGTTTTAATGATTTTTTGTTATAGGAGAGGGTCAAACCTTTCAGTGATCGACCTCTCAGCTATGTCTGAAAATTCTATAAATGATGGAACTCTCTCTGTGACCAAAAATGGATAATGATATAATCACTATTTTGAATTCTCCTCTATAAAATTGTTTTTGATGTTAATATAAGCTAATGCATTGATCATGATTGTCTATTGAACTAGAGTAGTACCACGACTACTTGGGGGGGGGGCACCAATGGTCTATGTGTCTTGTTTATTTGTTGTATCTTCAGATTTTTTCATATAACTCTTGTGTTCAGTTTGCTTGCTGAAGTTGTGTTTTCTATATAGATTACAAATTACTTGTAGTTGTCTATACTTAAATATTTAATTGTCCATTCTCTGGTATATAATATCTCTTATGCAAGATGTGTTTTACTGATATGTATAAACTCATAGTCATCTAATTGGTCAATTATATTCAATATTTATTTTCTTATTTTATAAACTGTAGGTTGCTTTGCAGATTGTTCATGTAGACAGTGTACACAACAATCATCTATGCTTCATTAAATTATGATTTTCAATTACTTCCTATAGGTTTGCATAAATTATTAACTATGTGTGGAATATTTCTAGTATCAGTGTGATAGGATAAGAGTTGATTTAAAATCTCTTTTGAACAATGTTTTTGGAGTATATTGATTATAAGAACATGTATTGATATTTTTGTAATGGCAAAGCTTTCCATAGATTGTCTTGTTTGTACTCTATACATCTACGTAGAAATTAATATTGAATTGATTCTGCTTGAATTACTAGTAGTGTTAAGGTGCCATCGTGATATAATTCGCCATCGTAGACATAACCATTACATTTGAATGTCGTCATTATATTGTTCACTTTCAGTTAGTAAGATTAGTGTACTGATATCATTTATTTTCTGTAGGATGAGAGGAATTGTGAGTTCTTAAAGAAATGATTTAAGAATAGAGTTCACTATGAAGAAGTACTTTTAAAAGATAGCTTGTGTTTATTCAAGGATTGCCTACTTATTCAAGAATTGCTTGGTTAGAATAATAACCTCATTGTTCATAGTTATAGACTGCTTCTAAAGATTTGTTTACTTAGACTAATGAGCTCACTGAATATCGTTATAGATTACTCTGTAAATGTAAATTAAAGTTCACTGTCTCAACAGTTTCTAGTTTATTTAGAATCTCTTTCCAAAATAGAATTTTAGATTGACAATAGAATGGTGATCCTTAGGGTAAACTACTCTCTTTCCTAGTTAATTAACTTTCCAGGCCTCATAAGTAACTAGTTTTCCTTTATGCCTTGACTCATATTGTGTCACAACTCAAAGTTTACTTACCTTGGTCGATAATTTAATTGATGGAAATTAAGGTATATATTTTACCCACCATGGATGTCTACATCACCCTCAGGGGTGTCAATAAAAACAAATGACGGTTTGATGGAATGAACTGGATCTGACTAGAGAAATGGGAAGTGGTGTAAGTTTTTGATAACTCAGAGGCATTGATGTCCTAGAAATTTCACAGGTCTTTGGTGATGATTGAAAATTGCAACTATCACATGGTAAGACCCATCGTAACATGAAACTTTGTTGGAGTCAAATGTTATGGGAATCAACGACATCAGAAAGAAATAATGACTCTTTATGTGCCATCCAAGAGTTCACGTTGACAATGAGATCAGAGCCAAGATACTTCCACCTTCCTGGAAACTTTTGCTGACATCGATAGGGAAGGGGGTACGAATGCAAGACTCAAAGGGATTCTTAACATCGATTTGATCAAAATGGTATCGAGAATTGTATCGAGGAAAACATGGATGAACTGGTGACATGGATGATGCCCAAATTGCATGGGACATAAGAACAACCCTTGGTTGTGAAAAATGGTATGATGGCAATAACT
>JASDQU010013261.1:244388-261716 GCA_032191745.1 Picea mariana
CAAGGAAAAAGACACCACTAATTGTGATGGAAAAAATATATGCTACCCGATGAAATTTGAAATGTGATTTATACAATTACCAAATAAATAAGGAATAATTAGGTTGAAAGTACACATACTCTTACACATTATTTTGGTCACCTCAGTGATCAACTGACAACATGTGTTCATGTTCAAATATTAAAAGACACTTTCTCCATGAGAAAAAGTGGTTTGCTTTCCTCTTTCAAAAAACCATAACAAGGAAGGTCGTTGCACCCTGCTATATGCATGGGGTGTGATGATGCCTGATCGTCGCACTCTACCCTAAACATAGATTGTGACGTTGTTGCATGTTGCTTGTGCATAGGGTGCGATGATGCTTAAAGCATAGGAAAATTCAAAATTCATGAATTTTCTAGAAGGGAATCTTCTAGAAGGTGAGGTGGCCTCCGATCAGTTTGGATCTTACTCGCTTATCTGATTTAGTGGGATCATCCTAATTGCCTCATCCATCTCTCTTTCACACTATATAAAGAGGGATCTCTCATGGAAAAGGATAAGGTTGAATAGGCTAATATTTGCATCAAGACTTCTACTTCAGATTATGATTGAGAGATTTTCTTTAGTTCTTCAAGTCAGATTGTGGATCTTCTTCATTCAAGGCATTGGAGCAAAGGTGTGTGTGTTGAAGCAAAGAGCCATTGAAAGGGGACCTTGCAACATCAAGGCATGGTTTTTATTCTCCACTTTCCATTTAATTTAATACAACAATACATATTTTCCCTATAAAAGCATCTTGTCTTCTATTGTATAATTCCTTGATCATATACATAGACTTCATTAGAATATATATATCTTTGTTTTCCCTCTTTGTTGGTTTGTGATTCTTAGACATGATTACTATTCTGCAAACCTAGGGAAGGAGCTACAAGGGTGAAACTAGCAAGGATCAAACATCGTTTAAAATGTATGTCACTTGTACCTCACTAAACTAGTTTATATGACAATGGAGTTTAAGGTGAAGTGTGTATTATGTTATGTTTTGTTCTAGTTTATTGTAGAAGTTAGAGAGATCTATTTGTGCTCGCACTTACCGATTAGTCCGATAACAAAATTGGCGACCATAATGGGGATACAAATTTATTTTGGTTTTTTGCCTCTTATTTTCTTTTAGCCTGCCTTCTTTTGGTTAAATTCATTCTCTGAGTCTGTGGGTGATCCATATTGACTCCCTGGGTCTGAAGGTTCAGTGAGAAATTTTGTCTTTCTTCCCATTTTCCTTTAGTTTCATATATCGTCGTACTGTACTCTATAGACAACCCACAATGATCCTCTAACATCACACTTTGTTGGTGCATACCAGTGTGATGATGTCACACTGTACCTCATTGGCAGCATGTGACAACCCTAGATTGTCGCACTGTTCTCCACTGCAACCTGCGACAATTCCTGTAGGAATTGTTGGAGATAACAATTTTTCTTTTTTCTACCTAGTTTTGCCTCAACTTCCTAGGATGAACTTCTGACACTAATGAATGATTTATTTATAAGTTTGAAGCTTGCATTTGATATATTTTCGGAAATTAAAAGTTTTCTTTGTAAATTTTGCAAGTTTTTCTTTTGGTTTTTGTCACAAGGGTATATTATCTAGATCTTGGTCCTGAGTGCTTGTTTGACAAAGAGTCCTTGATTTGTTTGGAGTTTTGGATTGTTTTTACTTCCTGGATTGTTAGTTGATTGAGAGCCATTTTTGTTTGTATTTGACAAAAGGTTTTCTTATCATTTCATTTTTGTCTACATTATGGGTCTAATTTGGGAATAGTGTTGAGAATGTGCTAATTTTATTGGATTACGCTTTCTTTTCTTCATTACATCTCTAATATGGATTGAGAAAGAAAGAACTGAAGTCATTCTTCTTTTTAGTAGTCTTTTACAAGAAAATTGTTTCATTGAAAATATTTGTTAAAAGAAGAAAGTTGGAAAATTTAATAGTTTTTTATTATTTGGTATCTTTTTCATTCAAAGATTGAGAAATTGTGTTTCATAGATTTTGTATGTCAAAAGAGACAGATTCTCCCTACTGCAATTAGATTTCATCAAATTAAAAGATGGCATAATCATCTCTTCTTGCACTTTATTGGGTCAAGGTCACATACATCATCAGTTTCGTTTCCTTTTCCCTTTTGAGTAAGCAACAACCTTTAAAATACAACACAATTTTAAAATTTATTAGTAACTTTTATTTTCTAGAAATTCTCTAAACCAACATTATCTAGGATAGCGCTTTGGAATAGGTTGTAAGGCACACTCTCCAAAGCATCAAAACACACAATAGTATCTTGTGATAGGGAGAGTTCAAATCCACTTGCTATATTTTTTCCTGAGAATCCCTTCTAACAAAAGGGTCAATCATGAGGTCACATTAGGACTGGAAGAGTAACTCAGCCTACTTTGTTGGTCCTAATGTAGAGATTGCGCATATTATTGGGGGTCACTTGAGAAGAAAATACTATGGGGACCTTATCGAGTTGATTTCGGGCTTAAATACCCTACCTTTGTGCATGGATTGAACTGTCGACTATTTCCCCAGGCATCATTGTCATAATTGGTAACCTTAGTGGCCTATCTCTTTAGGGTATTTACATGAAGTGACTATGGAGGGACAAGTCCTTACGGTACCTAGAATCAATGTTGGCCAAACTCACTCAGCCTCCTTGGAGGGTATACCCACGATTATGTGTGGGAGATTGCACCGGGTTGTAAGTCTGTTAAGAAGGTCATCAACATAAATTTTCCACCTGCTTTATCCCATCCCCTTCTTGTCTTGATTTCACGATGTTGGATTTCATCACCAACTAGTGAATTCAAAATAAGAAGGTTTGTTTGCTTGTTTGATTTCTAGATTTTATTAGTGAGTGTTGTTTTTTTCTCTAGTTGGCCATAGATTTGTTTCATTCTTTATTTGGTTCATCCAACATCAACCCTCGCCGTTCACGTAGGATGCAAGGGATACCTTCGAAAGATCTGGAAGCTTACATTCCTTTGCTTCCTAACTCACCAAAGGGCTCTCCTAAAGGAGAAGTCAATAATGACGTAGCCTCTGATATTGGAAGTTCTACTCCATTAGAGGAGTCAATACTTCCCGTAAACCCGTTATTGAGTGTTGTACAAGATCCACATTTGCTCTGGATTAGTTCATCAGGAGACATTGTTGCTAAAGAGCATATTGAAATACCTATTGGACCTCACGCAGAGTCTGGTGTAGACGATCCACTTTTTCAAAGTGATTCATTTAGAACTCTGGTTCATACTAATGGAATTTTTAATCCTAGCTCCATCCCTCTCCATTCTTTTTGGAGGACCTCTTTGGGACACGATATTTTTGATAAACTAGGAATGATTCCTAATCAACCTATGGCATCACAAATTCATGTGATTTCCACTACTTATACAATGCCTTTATATCATTTTACTGGCACAACAAGTAATTTTGTCACAGTTTCAGACCAGTTGTTGGTTGGTTCTCACTCGATTCTTCCTCTCCAGCTCACTAATTCTACCATGGTCTCACAAGCTATGCTTGTTTCTATCAGAAATAAGGTTATCACTCAAGCTCCTATTGGAACACCACTTCCACTTAGATAAAATATGTCACTTACCCCTGGGTATAATTCTTTGAATACTTCCATTGCTATTCCTTCCCAGAATCCATCCAGAGGGTCTAATATTTTTGTTTCTCCTGGGTATAATGTTGCTAGTTATTTTGTTCCTACACCTACCAAGGTTCTCTTTGGGGGGCCTTACGTTCCTCCTCTATCGTCGCTTGGAGGATCTAATCAGCCTAGTCCTAGTAGCTCCAATCAAGTTGGGGGCACCAGTCATTTTTTCGCTTCTAGTTTTTAGATTCCTATTGGAGGTCAACCTCAAGTTGGGGGGAAACCTCAAGTTGGGGGGAAACCTCAAGTTGGAGGCCATGACCAAGTTTATGGACAAAGTATACCTGGATTACAATCTCAACCTTGGAATCTTCCTTTCCAAGGTAATAAAAAACCATGTGGGGGGAAACATCCTCAAGTTAATTATTTTGTACCCCATAATCTCAGGCAACCGTATCCAGGTTCTATGAATCCTACTTGGGGTCAAAATTTTCAGTCTAATGCTCCTTTCCAAGGGAGGTTACCTAATCAACCAACTCATGTTGGCTATTTAACTCAAAATCCTCCACCACTGAATTTTTTAGGACTATCTAACTATCTACAGATTTCTTATGGTCCTACTGGTATACCTACGGGACTACCTCCTCAAAATTACCAGTTTCCTCAAGTGAATAGACAGTTTCCCTTTCTTGCTACTTTGGATTTACTAGATTTATCTAGGATTTTGAATGATCCTATTTTTCATTCTCCTTATTGGCTCATCATATCGACCAAATTTCCATATGAAACTCCTAAGTTTGACAGTTGATCGGGAGAAGACCCAAATAATCACGTCATGACATTCCATCTTTGGTGTTCGTCCAACACATTGATGCATGACTCTATAATATTATGAATTTTCCATCAAACTCTTATAGGTTCGAAAACCAAATGGTATATTGAGTTACCACGAGGATTCTTTAATGACTTCAATACCTTATCCATGGTGTTCTTAACACATTACCAATTGCCAATTCGATATGAGATAGGAACTGAAATTTTGATTTCATTTAAACAATCCTCTTCTACTCACATTTCCGATCATATTCATGAGTGGAGGAGGAGAAGATGCGTAATCAAAGTTCCCCCTCCTGATCAACTATTGGCTGAGTGGTTTACCAAATCCCTCATTGGTCCTATAGCTCATGATGTTTCCATGGGTGGTGTAATCACTGAAGAGTAGGCGATTAGTTGTGCTCAATATCTGGATCTCATTTATTCACAAATGGGCACACTATATGACTTGATCCCTGATGCTCTTTCTCCATCTATGAATCCTACCCCAACACCTCCAATAGCTTCTCATGTTGCTGATGACGTGAATGGTACTTTTCATGATGAGACTCCATCAAAACAATCCATTCATGCCAATCCTAAGTCTACTACTTCTAATGTACAAAATGATCCTAATCAAACTCCTTCCACTGTAAAACCTCTGAAGTTAATTTGGTTCAATCTACACCTACTGGTAAAAATAAAAACAAAAATAAAGGGAAGGGTAGGAATAAGGAGGAAACAAATAATAATCAACAATCTAAGAAACCCAAAACATAGTTGTTGGCATGTTTACAGGAAGAATGTGCTTTTCATTGATGGCAAGAACAACAAAAAACCAAACCTCGAGAGCGCAGAAGATGGGAAAGATCAAAAGAGATAGTGGTTTCCATAAGTATAGATGAGGTCCAAGAGACGAACTTGTAGGAGGAGAAAAGGTCGAGACCCGTGAACACTTAGAAATCCTTCTAAGTTGGAAAGATCATAAGCTCAGGAGGAAGAGCGATAGTGGTCGTTGGATCACTGATCCATAGGACCAATAACCATCAGATTGATTTAAGTGGAAAGAGAGGATAAGCAAGGGATGAGATCTGAGATCTCGATCACCAGAATTTTCGTCAACTGTCAGATCTAAATAAGTGGAAGGACAGGATAAGTTAGAGAGCGGGCTAATCTCGGTGGCCGATAATAGGGCACTCAGATCTACGACTGACAAGGCATATTGGACCCCCCTAATATTTTTGCCTTTAACTATGGGGGGGGGGGTCTGAGTTGGTGGTATTACTCATGTGGGACCCTCATACGTGTCACCTTCTTGTCAACTTGGACCCCCCTCACTCATTACCACTTACCGCCTAACCCCCCCTCTGAGAAAACCACCAAACCACTCATATAGACCACCCCCGCACTTCGATGTCACACTCCACTACCCGCTACATGTCACACTCCACTACCACGCTCTGTCTCCACCTCCACTACATTGCCTACATGTCTCACCCATGTCAGCATACCACCACAACAAGGACATGTGGCAGACCATGTTAGCAAGGACATGTGGAAGACCATGTCAGCAAGGACATGTGGAAGACCACGTCATCAAGTACACATGGAATAATCAAATGATGATAAGTGTCAAGAGGAATTTGTCTCATATGATGTCAACAAGTGACGTAAGAAAGATACGCCACTCTAGGAAATTTACTTCAGAAGCTACGTCCCGAAGTGCCGGAGTAAGCATGGACTATCGATCATCAAGACTAATAGGTGGCACACGATCCACAACTCCGAAGTGAATCACTTCAGGAGTTTTTGGTTGGGAAGGAAACGAGATCACTGAAGACCCAAGGGATGAAGAAGATCCAGGTCGTCGATTGATAGAAGGACGCGTGGTAGAAATCTATGCAGTTTGGGAAAAACACTTCGGGAGAAAGTGAAGGAAGCGATGTTGAGATTTGAAATCTCCAAAGTCCAGAGACCCGAAAGGGATATCGACCATTGATCCGAGAGGGACACACATCAATGGATTGTCAACTCCGAAAAAAGGTGATAAAGAAAAAGTTAAAATTGAGATTTGAAATCTACGAAGTCCGGAGACCCGAAGGAGATCTAGACTGTTAATCTGAGAGGGACACGCATCAATGGATCATCAAATCCAAAAGATTGGCATATGGATAAAATAAGGGTTTGAGATTTGAAAATCCTGGAGCCCGAATCACGAAGTAAATCACAGTTTTTGATTTAGGAAGGCTAGATCTGATCCACAGAATTGAGAGGCTAGATATGAACCATCCATTCAGGAGCACCTTCAAGATCATGAGATTGACGGTCTCGTTGCATTGCGGGGATTGAAGGTGCATAGAATTTAAAATGTTGGAGGCGGGCCACAATCAAAACCGTGGTTTTGGATAAAGGACACATGGAGCTATGTAGTGAATTGCGGGGAGAAAAGTGGGTTGCCCTCAAATCTCCTTTGGATGCACCCGCAATTGCATGGTCACATGAGATATTTTCCTAAGGTCATATCGAGAAACAGAGCTAGCGCTTACTAGACCGATATCGGTAAGCATCTCTTGAATAGGTGTTTGGTCACTGCATGTGGTCACGTGAAGGAAGGGGCTTGGAAGTCAAAGAAGCCAAACATGATTGACTTTAACTACCAGAGAATATGAAGAGTTATGACTGCCAGAGAAGCCAGTTAATCTCAAGATAATGCCTACTAATGATGAACAAATTTAGTATAACTACCAGGGAAGATGAAGAGTTGGTATGATGACCAAGAAGAGGACTCGAGGTGAGGAAGACATGCATAATAGAAAATACATCGTTCTTTTTCAAGAGTGATGCATGTGGGCAGGATGAGACACAATACATAATCTGAAGGGGAGATCCGTGGCACAGTAAAGAGTATGCAGAGGCAGCACAGAGTATAAAATGAAGAAGAGAATATGAACAACGGTGGTGTTGAGCGTAGGAGGAAAAAGAGCAGAGAATAAAAGTTGAACAATGTAGAAGACTAATAGAGTATAGAAGATGAAGAAGAAATAGGAGACATGGAGCTGTAACAGACCATATCAGAGACAAAGCAAGTAAGTAAAGTTTTGTAAGATTCTTTCAGGGTGGTGGGGTGGTGCTAGGGAGGATTGTAGTCCTCCAAATTCTAGTTGGTGCTAGAAGATATTTTGGGAGTTGGTGCTTCCATCTAGTGGGTGCTAGAGAAACCTGGGAGTTGGTGCTTCCATCTAGTTGGTGCTAGAGAAATATGAGAGTTGGTGCTCTCTACAAGTTACAACTTGCTAGCAGAGGTTGTAGCCTTATATTTGAGTTGGATCTCAAAGAGTGTGATGTACATGAAAGTTGGAGCTTGATTGACATCCTGAGAAGAAGAGGATTTTACCCTTATGGGTTTCCTCATGAAAATCAGTGTCTCTATGTATTCTATGTGACTGATCAAATATTGTATATCTATTCATGTTAAGTTAGCAACAACACATTAAATAATAATCTAGAACGAATCAGAAAATAAAAAGAAAAGTTTCAAGCTTATATATATAATTTATTCACACCCCCCTCTTAGTTATATTTCCAACTATAGCCTACTGATGACAAAGACAAACGTAAACCTCCTTATCCTTTCCTTATCTGTGGTGAGGATCATTATACGAAAGATTGTCCATGACGTACTGAGGTTACTAAGTTTCTGCAAGGAATCAGAACACCTCCTACACCCATCGTCTTGTCACAATCGTTTCCTTCTCAACAATAGGCCCAATTGATCATTGATGACCAACCTTCTCCCTCTACCACATCTTATGTACTTATGTGTACTGGTGACTCCAAGAAGAATGAATTTGCAGTCGCAACTCGAGCCAAATATTATTCTCCTTTGAAAGAGAAAGTTGATGATTCACCACTTCTGTTGGTTCAACCTCCTCCACCAACTTCATCTCTAAACAATCCTCTTCATCTCGAACAACTAGGCTTAGATATAGTTCTTCACCTTCCTCCTAAGGGCATTGTTTGAAAGTCCTCATTTAATCCTCATGCACGTATTGCCAAAAAATACAGTATTGTAGAAGACCTTGCGCAAGCACCCTCTGCGATGTCAGCTCTCGAAGTCCTTCAAAGTTGTCCTACTCAATAGAAGGCGTTGTTAAAGGATATTGGTGGAATTGACCCTACCGATACCAATTTGATAATATTTGACTTGGAATATCATATTCCAAGGCTTCCGCCTCAATTAGCCTTTCAGATACAAGTTGTTGTGGAAAATAAGAATATTTGTCGAACCGTTATTGATGAAAGAGACTCGACTTGTATCATGTCCATAACTTGTTGGAAAGCTATTGGCTCTCCTACCCTTACCGAGTTGCACAATAATATTAAGGATTTTAATGGTACAAGGTTTAAACCCTATGGTGTTCTTCCTTCATTGTCTATTACATTAGAAGGTAAGTTGGTTAATGTCGAGGTTGAGGTCTTTGATGCACCTCTCGATTACAACCTTCTACTTGGCCATAGCTGAATTGATTCCATGCGCACAGTTGTGTATACTCTTTTCCATGTGTTATGTTTCCCACACCAAGGAAAATCCATTACTGTCTATCAAATAGCCTTCTTTAATTCCAATTCACGTACTAGCAACGTACCTTTCATTTCAGAAACACCTCCCAGTTATGAGAAGGTCGGAGTGGGTCTTTTAAAATATTCAATGTTAATGGGTACTTTTCCTATTCCACCACCTGATATTCCTCCTCCTTTTTTCACCTCGATTAACATGATATCAACCTCTGTTAGTGAAACCCATGAGTCTTGCAACCCATGGATAGTTCCTAGCTCTGATGACTATCTTCGTTATGGCAACCGGATTCCTTTAAGTCCTGTAGAATCATCTTATCAAGATATTCAATTGATAACTTCTTCTCCTACTTCTCTCTGTGATACGTCTCCTGATCCATTTTAGGTGATATTTCCCACTAATGAGATAATCATGAAAGTCATGTCTATGGAAGATACTCCATGGGATGATAGGAATCATCATTCTATTCTCTTCCTAGAATCTGAGACCATAGAGAGTTATCAACTGATTTTGAATCCGTCTACCATTGTTTTTCTTTCTTATATTCCTGAATCAACACACGATGTTTTGTATGAAGGGAACTTGGGTAATATTTCACCTACCATCCCTCTTGACATATCGATTAAACTCGAAGTCATGGAAAATGTTCATATCGATGCCTCATGTTCCATTGATGAGGTCCATACTTATAAATCCCTTTTCCAAGAATTCCATGACGTTTTTTCCTGCAGTTATGAAAAAATTCCTGGTATTGATAATGATATTATTGTGCATGAGATTAAGACTTACCTGGATGTTAAACCCATTCGGTAGAGACTTCGCCTAGTACATCCACATAAAGTTGTTGCTATTAAGCTGGAGGTTGAAAAACTTCTTAAAGCTAGCTTTGTCTATCCTATGGCTTTGACTGATTGGGTGTCCAATCTTGTTCTGGTTAACAATAAATAAGGAACGATCCTCGTTTGTGTAGATTATAGGGATATAAATAAAGCTTGTCCTAAGGACAATTATCCAACCCCTTCCATTGACCAAATTGTTGACGACTGTGCCGGGAGTGAAATATTCTCCTTGATGGTCGATTTCTCTGGCTATAATCAAATCAATATTTTGCCTGCAGATCAACATAAGACTGCTTTTATTTTCCCTTGGGGAACCTTTGCATACCCGAAACTAACTTTTGGTCTAAAAAATGTTGGTGTGACTTTTCAATGCACTAAGTCTTACACTTTTCATGACATTAAGGAAATTATACAACCCTATCTAGATGATCTATCGGCACATTCTATGCATTGTCAAGATCACCTGACACATCTACGGGCCATTTTCCTACACTGGCGTTATTATCGCATACGATTGAATCCACACAAATGTGTTTTTTGTGTGGATTCCGAAAGACTTCTTGGTTTTATCGTGTCTATACATGGGATTAGGGTAGACCCCTTGAAGGTTGAGGCTATTCTCAATTTACCTCCTCCTTCCACACTACATCAACTCCAAAGTTTGCAAGGGAAGGCAAACTTTTTACGTCAATTCATTCCCAACTATGCTGAATTAACGAAAGGATTGACTCGACTTCTTAAGAAAGGTTACGATTTTGTATGGGGCGACACTTCCAACAAAGCCTTTGAAGTTTTGAAACTTGCCTTAACCCGTATGCCACTATTGTTTCCACCTAATTATAGTCGAGATTATTTCCTGTACTTAGCGGCTTCAGACTCTACCATTGTTATGGTTCTAGTCCAAGAGAATGATTCACATGATGAACATGTTATATACTATTTGATTAAGAGTCTCACAACCACCGAAACCAAATATTTACATGTGGAGAAACTAGCCTTGGTGGTTGTTCAAGCTATTCAATGTTTTCGTCACTACATCTTATTACGCAGAACCACGGTCATTTTCGATTGCAACCCCATGCAACACATCCTTACTCGACAATTAATGGGGGGAAAGTACTCTAAATGGATATTTATTCTCCAAGAGTTTGATTTGGAGTTTGAACGTGCTGATTCAAAGAAATCTTTGGTTTTTTCCTAATTGATATGTGACCTTCCCTCTACTAAAACAAAAACTGTAGTAGAGGATTCCTTACCAGATGAATCTCTCTTTCTAGTCAATTCTGACGACATATGGTATGGAGATATCATCATTTATATCCAAACTCAAACTTTTTGGCTTGATCTTTCTAGTACAGATCGTCATCGTATCCGGTATCAAGCTCATCAGTACATTATCCTTGGTGATACCCTTTACCACTGTGATATTGATTCCATATTTTGACGATGTCTCACTTATTATGAAGCCGAGAAAGTTTTGAATGACTATCACTCTAGAGAATGCGGTGGTGATATGTCTGAGTATACCATTTCCCAAAAGATCTTACGAGTTGGTTATTTTTGTCCTTCATTGTTTAAGGATTGCATACTACCGTCCATAAATTCCACACTTGTCAAACTTACAATAATAAAATCCGATCTCACCATGCTCCTCTTCACCCTGTAGTTTATGTCAGTCCATTCGCTAAATGGGGCATTGACTTAATGGCATGTAACCCTCACTCGGTCGGGGGGCATGGATACATCATCGTAGCCGTGGATTATTTCACTAAGTGGGTCGAGGCGATGCCTACATTTGATAATACTAGGAAAATTGCAGCGTTATTCATATTCAATCATATTGTTACTAGATTTGGTGTCCCTCAAGCCATCGCGACTGATCATGATAGTCATTTTCGCAATTTCATGATTTCTAAACTTACCGAGAAGTTGGGTATTCGACATGAAAAATCAACCCCCTATTATCCATAGGCCAAAGGCAAGGTTGAAGCAATCAACAAAGTACTTAGTACTATTCTTCGATGAACGGTAGGAATTCACAAGTCAAGTTGGTACACAATGCTCTTCTCAACATTATGATTCTATCGGGCATCTGTCAAGTCTTCCATGGGATTCACACCTTTCTAGATAGTATATGGTATTGAAATTTTTTTTCCAATTGAATGTAAAATACCATATTTGAAACTAGTTGTTGAACTTCTCCCTAACACCTCAACTGAAGAAGACCGTCTTTTTTATTTGATGCAATTAGATGAGACCCATCATGATGTTGCCTTAGTCATTGAAACTCAGAAAATGCGTGTCAAAGCTCAATATGACAAGCATTTCAAACCACGTGTATTTTCTAAAGGTGATCTAGTTCTCCTTTACGAACAAGATCATGATTTACTAGGGGCCGGTAAATTCAAGCCCATGTTCTAGGGTCCTTATATTGTGAAATGAGACTTGGAGAAAAGGGCTTATGAGATGGTAGATTATGATGGAATTCCTTTGATTGAACACAGAAATGGGCTTTACTTGAAGAAGTATTATGCTTAATCATTTTTGCATGAGTGTTGTTTATTTTTAGTGTATCATACTCTTGTGTGCTTTTTCGTTTTTGGTTCCACCTTTCGATTGCTTACCTTGCATTGTGCTTGGTTTCCATATGTCTGTGTCTTCTCTACCCTATATTAGCTTCGCTGATGGTGCTAGTCGCAGTACTCAAAACTTAGGATTTGTTGCTTGGGAAATCTATGCACCTATAGATGAATTGACTAGTCTACATGGTGTTTTCCTTAGTCGTGAAACTAACAATATCGCGGAATATAGTGTAGTTATCGAATTGTTAACCGATGTTCTTTGACTTGGAATCCATCATCTTATTGTATGAATTAATTCACAGTTAGTATTAGTATAGCTGAGTAATGTTTATTCCATCTGAAGTCCTACTTTTATATGAGTATATTTACGAATTCACCTCTTGGAATGACATTTTGATTATATTGAATATCAACACATTCCTAGTGTAACACACCCATGATGAAGCATAAAAATTTTCCCTATTCTTAAAGGAAAAAATCTCCATTCATGGTTTCTAATTTGGAAAGTTAGGGAACCAGTCTGACCTCTTGGTCAAGGATCTTTGATTCTGAAGCCAAACAACTCTATGAGACCCTGATGGTCTCATTCTGCAATTAAACACAGAACCTTTCGGCTTCTTGGTGTAGGTTTAAGGGCACCCATGACCTTCCCTTTTGCTCCCCTGCGAAATCTCAGAGTACTGGGTGTTAGATCCTTTTCTGGATAACCCCCCTCTTGATGTGACCTTGGGCTATGACCTTACGGGACCGCATGATTTTAGACGCGGCCAAAGGAGGTTTGAATCAAAATGATTTTTGGCCCGCTATCCTCCTCGAGCCTCCATGTGCCCTCTTTTCAAATCCACAGTTTGAATTGCAGCCTACCCTCAACTTTTTAATGTCCATGCAACTCCTATCCCTGCAATGCTACGGGACCATCGATCTCCTGATCTTGATGGTACTTCGAAAATTGGCGGTTCATATCTTCCCCTCTCAGACCTATGGATCAGATCTGATCTCTTGCAAAATCAATGGATGAGATCTCCTTCATGATTTTGGGTTTCAGGAGTTTTAACTCTCAAGACACTGCTCTCTTTCGCACTTCAATCTTCTGAGTTGATGATCTGCAGACACCTGTACTCCTAATCAATGGCCCTGCCTTTACTTTGGGTGGTTGATCTTTCAACTGGATCAACGGTCTTGTGGCCCTCTTCTCGATCAATGGTCAAGATCTCCTTCGGGTTTCAGACTTATGAGATCTCAAATCTCAAACTTTACCCTTTTTCCCAATGGCTTTTATCCGAAGGCTATAATCCACTGACACATGTCCTCATGATCTGACGATTGAGGATTGCTTCAGATATTTACCCAGAGTCCACAGATTTGCTCCATGTCTCCCTTAGATCAGACGGCTACGATTTACTTCAGATATTTATCAGGAGTTCTCAGATTTTCGCCACATCCCTCTTGGATCTGACGACTCAAATCCACTTCGAGTGATCCGACGCTTGATATTCACTTTGGACAATTTGACGACTCAGCTTCACTTCGACTGATCGGATGGTTGAGATTTACTTCGGATTTCTGAAAGTTCAGACTTCAAAATTCTCAACTCTCAAACCTTGCCTTCTCCTTAATAGACAATATCTGATGGCTCAGATTCCCCTTGGCGATCCAATGCTTGAGATTTACTTTGGGTGATCTGATGACTCAAATCTACTTTAGCTGATTGGATGATTGGGATTCTCTTCGAATTTCCATAAATTCAGACTTCGCGAATCTCAAATCTTAACTGAGAAACTGTCAAAGGGATTTCTTGAAGTTGTTGATATGATGGCTCAAATTCACTTTGGCAATCCAATGCTTGAGGTTTACTTCAGATCTTCACCTAGAATCCATAGATTCACGCCACCTGTCCTCTATATCTGATGGTTCATATCTACTTCGGACGACCTGACGGTTGACGTATACTTCAGATCTTTACCTGAAATCCATAGATTCACACCACCTATCCTCTAGATCTGACAGTTTAGATCTTTTCAAACAATCTGACGGCTGACGTTCACTTCAGGTCTTTACCTAGAATCCATAGATTCACGCCACCTATCCTATGGATCTAACGGCTCATATCTCTTCGGCTCTTCGACGCTTCGCTTTGGCTCTTTGGCACTTCTATCGTTCAACTCTTTGGGCTTTGGGAGTTTCAAATCTCAATCTGTAACTCCCGAAGTGGTTTCTCTGAAGTCTATGAGTTGTCATCACGTGTCCCTCTGGGTTCGAAGTTCCAGATCTATTTCGGCTCTCCGAGATTCGGGAACCTCAAATCTCAAACTTTACTTTCACCCGAGGACAACAGATCTCTACCATGTGTCCCTTTCGATCTGATGGTTGAGATTTACTTCTGGGCTCCAACTCTCCAGGGTTTGGGAGTTTCAACTCTCAATCGAAAACTCTCGAAGTGATTTCTCTGGAGTTACTGATCTGTTGACACGTGTCCCCTGGTGATTGATGGCTAGGATTTAATTCATCTATTTGTCCTCCTCCTTATCCACTAACCTCTGAAGTTGTGGATCTTATGCCACCTGTCCTCCTTGACGATGGACGATCCTAATTTACTTCAGGACTTCAGGTATTTTTACTTCCCTTATGACGAATTCATAGTTCATCGAACTCGCGAAGTCTGGAGGACTCAAGGGGTTAACTCCCACACTCCTTTCGGTATCCAAAGGTCACAACAGACCTTGGATCTTTCTGAATATTTTCTTGTTCGTTCGTCATCTGAACAAATGTGTCTTCCCTTTCGATACTTCAATATCGCTATTCTTCTTGAGCTGGGTTGGTTCTGAAAGGCTTAAGAGCCTTGTGTTCTTTCTCTAGAATGTAACACTTGGAAGAATCCTTCCGCGCACCCCTTACATTCATTCCTCAACTCTAGAACTTAAGTGGTTCTCGGTCTCTATTTGCCTCGCAGAGAGCCTGTGCATACGTTCACTATCTCTCCTAAGCTTTAACAGACTTCATCCTCCAAGGGACTCAGAACGACTAGGATGGTCGACACATGTACATGAAACTATGCCCAAGGTCGATGAACTCACAGTTCGTGGCTCTAGCTTAAGCCCCCACAGGATGCAAGAATTTATGAGTATAAAACATATCCCATCCATATAATTTCCTACTTTCCTAATTATACAATCAAGCAAAATCCAAAATGGGATATATTATAAATCATTAAGATAACATATATATCCCCTGAACATTCATAGGATATCCAATTTTAATTCACAGTACCACTTAAAAACACAAGATATGCGATTACTTATCTATTACAAGTGGTAGCCAACTAACTGACTGTGGGTGTTAGCCCTTCCACCTGACCATAGTCTTAGAGGTATTCATTCTTAGCACTCTGGCCACCCCTGTGCCAAGCCATGATATCACCAGGGAACTCTCATGGTTCTCAAGGATTCTTTCTCTGTTTCAACTTCTGCTCAAGTTTTGTTCTCTGCAAACTTTCAACTATTTCCTTCTCTATTATGGACTCGACGAGGTTTATCATATGCTCACTCAACATCAATCTTGCGGCCTTCTGTTCATTATCCGCTTGAGAGCTCTGGCAGTCTCCTTATCAATTTGTATATCTTTCTTCCAGGATGGTTCTCAACCCATCCTGTTCCTTCTGTCAGAAGGGAGCTCTGGTCAACTTGGTCTTCCATACCTAGTGGTACTTCAGGATGACATTCTGTAGTTTTGGCCATGCTTCCATTCATGGGAGTGGTTGATAATTAAACCACTAGTCCTTTCTTCATTAACTAATTTCTCTCCTTGGGATCCGAAGGAGGTTTATTATCCTCATCAAGGGAATTTGGGGTTATTTTATATAATGACCCTCCCTGATAGTTTTCACATTCTTTCCTCTAGTGATATCATGGCTAGTACTTTCAAGGCTTCATCCCCACAATCAATTATTGGCAACTCAAACAATAATACATTTACATTGTCCACATGCCTTAGCATGGTAATCCTATTTTATGATTAATTACAAGATGGGGAAAACATGGGTGTTACAATTCCCTCCCCCTTAAAGGAACATCATCCTCGGTGTTCTTTCTCAAAAACACCCGTTTTCAATAATTCTTGGATAACAAGTATAGTAATCATAGTCTCATGTGATAACATTGTATAAAAATTTCTAGGAATTGTTTTTTTTGTTTTTTTGTTTTTAATCTTAGCACAATAATTATTTGCGTGGTTTTTGGATTTGTATCCACATGGTTGTTTTGTTATCCAGGCTCATTTTTTTTCCTTGACATACCCATTGGGTGCATAATCCCCATCAATAGTTTACGAGAACTATCAAGGATTCATCTTCCTTGCGGTCACTCATCCTCCAGGCCCAGGCTTAGGCATCCCCTTCTTTGCTATATAGTCCCTCGGGTGATCCATCTTGCCTTGCCAAGGTTTTCTCACACAGAAGAACTACCCATCGTGTGCATGATCCCAATAAATAGTTTACAAGAACTATTAAGGTCTTCTCTTCCTTGCGGTCACTCACTCTCCAGGCTCAAGCTCAGGCATAATTAAATACATATAAGTATTCATCATGCTAGCTTATTGCTTGCACTTTTTCCATGTCATTCACAGACATGGACATATCTGGCTTCTATGTCCTTTTCCCAAGGATCTTCCAATCATCCATATGATCATGTATACACATTCATGTATAAGTAGGTGCATCTCTTGCACTTTTTTACCTCATGCATTCACTTAATAGTTTAATTTCATCAATAGTGTCCTTTAGTTTGAGATTTCAGTCACTTACAGGACTAATCTCACAGTCATATCTCGTATTGATGTTTCCTTTTCTCAAGGCAATAACCAGTGAGGGTCACTTTACTCTTTAT
>JASDQU010013262.1:0-18658 GCA_032191745.1 Picea mariana
AAGAATTTCAACACCCCAAAATCATGTATTCGCCAATGCATTAATCAAACGTTTAACCAAGGTGTCAAATTGAAATTACATAAAATTGATATGCCAAGAGCTATAACAAGGATCAACAATAAGGATCACAAAAGATAAATCTTGACCCCTATGCAATTCCATGAATCAATGTTCCAGCAAGTCATAAAATGTGAATTCAAAGGCTAAATGTCTTCAATAAACCGAGTTATATAATCCATCGAAGTATGAAAACCGATCAAAGGATATTGCCGATCATGTAAAAATCAACAAAAAGATAAGCGCAATATGCATAATGACACAGAAGATATTGGCAGTTCAGATAATGATTGAAATATGACCTCGAAAGGAGAAATCTTCATGCTTACACTCATGAAGACTTAGCGAAGACAAATGTGAAAAAGTCTCAAGAAATGAAAGTTTCGTCTATTTGGAAAATGCGACAGAAAACTTGATGTTCGCAAGACATAGGTGTAGGCAGCTTACAAGAAAATGGAAAAATTATTATTGGCTGCCAACACAATCAACAAATTTATGTCCATAGTTATGACATATGTAGCATTATGGTTCATTGATTAAAGAGTCAAAACGATTGTTATGCTTAACCTATATCCTTTTCTCAACCATCAAGTGATTTGCAATCTGTGGAGGTTTTTTACTTGGGTGTCTTATTCGTTGTTGTGGTAGATATATATACCTTGAATGTCTTGCTTGCTCATATCTAAATTTTAAAGAACAGTTTACAACTTTGTGACCAAAGTTAGAACAAAAAAAACAATATCCATAGAAAAATCCTTGGTACTTGGAAAATGGTTGTCTTCTTTGAGCAGGTCGATTTCTTCCATGCTGATGATTTCCTTGCGCAAAGACTGCATTATTTCTTTTTTCTATAGATTCAGTCCTGGCACCTTTTTCTTTACTCCTCCTGGGTGACTGATTGTCTTCCTTTGTTTCTGCAGGTTTGTTGTTGTTATTGGTTGTAGATTTGACAAACTTGATGGGTTCTTTTTTTCTTGGCTGACCACTATTTGATCCCTCTTCATAACCCAAACCAGTTTTCAGCTTTGGATTCCTTTGCTGATTCAGAATGGTGGCTAATCCTTCTGAGGCTTTGATACTTGATAGATTTTGATGATACAAGGCCTAAAACTTCTCCAAATCTTTCCTTGTTTTCACTACTTCTTCTTCCAAGGCTTCATATCTTGCCTTCTTTTCTGATAACTATTGTTTCAGAATGTCCTCTATTTTCTTTGCCTCTTCTAATTCCACTTTTAGCAGGGCAAAGTCTTCATCAGGCTTTTTAGTGCCTTTCTTGAACTGTATCAACAATTGTTTTTGCTTTCTCTTCTTAAGTCTGAGTCTGTCAATCTCTTCCAAAGAGATGATCAACTCTCTTTCCAAGTCAACCACATCTTTTTCATCATTATCATCACTACTTGTGCTTTTATTATCATAATCCTCTTTGGCCATAAGCATGAAGTTATTTACATTATCTTCATATGAAGAGTCACTATCAGTGTCTTCTGAGGAGTCATCATTGTTTACACATAAACTTTTCTTTATGAAGTGTAAGTTCATCAAGTAGCAGTCATGTATCTACACCACGTGGAGGTGGTAGTACAACAAACTTCACAATGGCAGGAAAAGATCCAAATATTAGGTTATTGTTGGCCCTTGACCAAGTTTTGGAGATTCTTGGTTAGGTTTGACCAATTTTGGGACTTCGATAGGCTGTCGAAGGCGGAGCTCAAGTAGAAGAGGATATCGTGAAATCAAATCCCATTTTAGGGATTATGTAATGGGTATGGAGATGTTGGCCCATGGTTTTACCCATGTCCAGGCCCATTTTGTAATGTATAAATAGAAATCTAGGCGATGTAAGGGTGTGATTCTAAGTGAAAAAGGGAAAGTGAAGGCCAATGTGCTAAATGCAAGTGATAGTTGTAAATGATTTGTGCATACTGTGTGAGGCTTGCAAGTCTAAGTGAAAGTGACTGTGTAAAGGCTTTGTGTTGTAACCTATCTCGGGGAAGGAGGATCTAGTGAGGTGTGTGCAGATCTCCTGTACTATGTGGAGTAGGACCCTGTGGCTCTGTTCATGTAGATGATTGACAAAATATAATAAAGAAGACGAAGAGTTGGTGGACGTAGCCCAGGCTGGGGTGAACCACGTATATCCTATGTTATGATTTCTTTGTGAATTATGGTTCTTTTATGGTTTATATGATTAATGATTAGTACAATGATGTATGCTTAGATGAGTATGATAGCTTAGTGCCTAATAATGTGAATAAGATGCTAGATCAGATCTATGTTGATGTTCTTAGTACCTGAATGTGTTGAATCTTGTTGAATACTACGTTATGTTGTAATTAGGGTTTATCTGTGCTGTAGACAAAGGTTAAGTACCAATGAATGACAACTACTAATTTCTTTGTTAGATTATTGTAGTCACAGATCTGTGTCCCAACTAAGGTTGTAGACACTGGAGTCATGCAACCACCCCTGCCTCTACCTCGGGTGAGACTTCATGTTCTTCGCAGGTGTTGCCGAAAGGGATGGTAGTTAGGGTTTTGTTGGTGCATTGTTGAAGTGTTGAACCCTGGGGCTGCCCCAGTGCCAACAAATGGTTCCATTGTCGGGACCTGAAACTGTGATTGCTGGGAGCTTAGGAAAAGAAAAAAATCTCTATGCGTAGATCTGTTTCTTTAAGTGTGCCGTATTCCACTTGACTGTGAAGCTCTATGCTAAGAAAGGAGGCAGATCTGAAGAAAAGAGTTAAGATCTGAAAGATTTTTTCTTTGATAAAGGTAAAGTGAATTTTTTTGATTAAAGAGGTAAGATCTGAAAGCTTTGTGCTTTGTTAAAGGTAAGATAAGTGAAATTTTTTGTTTTGAAAGTATGAATGTAGGTATGTTTGATAAAATTTGTCCTAGTCTGAAAACTAGGGCACAACTAGAAGTAAGAAGGTTTGATATGAGTAGATCTGATAGAAATAATGAAAGATATGTTATTCCTATGCATAGAAAGAATTTTGGACTAACAAATGAATGTAGGATCCTAGGAAGAATTTTTTGTAGGTTAGTCACCATGATCCTAGTGCATAGTACAAGAAAGGATGGGGATCATTTAAGAGAAAGAGAGGATTAACTCTTTATTATAGTTGTAGAAGACTGATACATCTTGCTAAGGCATGCCCTGATAGAAAACCTAGTTCTCGTTGTTGTAAAGCTACGGACCATGACGTTCTGGATTTCCCTAGAATGATTGCTAAGGTTGAAAGAGGGAATATGAGATAAGAAAACCCTAAGGAAGGCCAAGAAAATGAGACCATAGTAGAACCCGAGAAAGAATCAGAGACTGTATTACTACAAATGAAAGAAACCCTGAACGACCATAGAGATGTCAACTTATCAGAGATCTTCAAAGAGAAAGAGTGCATAGAAACAAGAATAGGAGACTTCGACATAGACTATGTTCTGGATGAGTAAACATAGGTGAATATTATGATATAAAGAACTTGGGAAATTTTAGGAAAGCCTGCTATGATTCCTTCATTGGGAGGAATAAGATTATTTAGAGGAAAGTTGATAACCCTAGGTGGAAGACTTACCCAGACATCTATGAGTGCTCATGGAACTTCGACAAAAGAAGAATTTGAGATCATTAAGTTTGTTGAGAACGATGCCCCATTTGCTATGTTACTAGGAAAACCCTGGATTGAGAAAGATTAGACACGGAGAAAAGAGAAGGAAACTCTAGAACATAAAAAGAATGAACTAAGAGACTTCATGGCTAAGAGAATATCACACTTACTGGAAGGACAGGAAAAATAGTCAAACCTACTGAGGACCAGAAATATGGATGTCGAAGTTGAAAGAACACAAGAAGATTTGAAACACCTGTCTGTACAAGACAATAGAGCACCTACCCCGGACAGAGAAGAAGTATTTCCCTTGAACCT
Source organism: Picea mariana (assembly GCA_032191745.1). Classification (NCBI taxonomy): domain Eukaryota; kingdom Viridiplantae; phylum Streptophyta; class Pinopsida; order Pinales; family Pinaceae; genus Picea; species Picea mariana. The sequence continues at coordinate 3,983 of JASDQU010013262.1, forward strand.
TAGAAAATACCACTAATAACGTGAAGTTACTATGACAAGAGGAGATAAGAATCATAATATAAAGAGGAATAATGAGACTCAGATCACAGGGAAGAAGGATAGAAAGCTCAGTGATAAGAAATCAAAGTTAGAGAAATTATAGGAAGTTCCAGAGAAGACTTCGTAGAAGGAAGGTCTCCAGAATTTGAACTTCACCGGAATATCAGAGCAACTCAGATTGGAAATTCTCCATGGTGGAGCAATATGACTGTTGGAGGCATTATAACCGTTAGATTGACGTTTCTGAATAGTTAGAACAACAATTATGATCAGCAAGCTCACCATCGAACCGTTGGGATTGCGCCGTAATGGACATAACTGCATTGATGAATTCTTCTTGTCCATTGGAGGGATCTGTTACATCGTTGTCTACTTATTCCGTCGATTGTTGCACCGAAAACACTTTCTCAAATTTTATCCAAGCCAACAAGAGAAATCATTGTTACTATGTTGTGCTTACTGAGAGTTCACTACCTGTTCTATTGCATTGGGCATTTTCTTATCGACCTGATTTACCTGATCTCGAGTGTGCATGTCAGATGAACTCAGTGCCGTAGAAAAGTATGTCAAAGATGTTCTCATCGAACTTATGGATGAGAAGGTGATGTCTATCGAAATTCAAGCTTCATTGACGAGAGGAATGCAAGCCTCCCCGTCGACTTCTTGTGGATTCAGACCATCCCGAGATGCGGCTGAGAATAGAACCAACAATCGAGAAGACTCTGAAGATGTGAAGTTAATCCCTTCCATCATGCCCGACTATGTCCCATCCCTGTCTGACGTGGTGCATTGTGATAGTGTCCCCAAGGACTTCGACTACACCTTGGTCACTGCGTACCTGCCGAAGGGGATACGCACAGGAAAGCTTCACCCAGATAAAATCATGACACTAAAGATCAACGAATTTAACCTAGGGGATCACAAGAACTTTAGCATTCTCACCCCTCACAGGTATTTGAATAGGAATAAGGGGAAGAAGTCAAGGATAATCGCCCAACCATGGACTATGGACCTCGCGTAGTCCACCATCCTAAATGTGATGAAAATAACCCATTTTGGAAGGCACCAAGAGGTTAATGTGCATTAAGATCCTTCTGTCGAGCTTCCATGGTGGTTATTTGTGGCTAGATAGACACATCACAATTGATCCGATGCTGATCCATCGGATCACCAGATTGAGCATGCAAGGACCATACCCACAATACTTTTACCCAGGGAAGGTTGCAGACCATGCCATGGCGTAGAATATTAAAGATACATAAAGTGATGTGGAGAACGGGAAGCGAGGATACAAGGTAGCCTCCATCCAGAATGGCGTAGTTCACCTTTCTTTCCAGTTCATCATTAGTAATATAGTCTGGAAGATCAAACCCACGTAGGTCACAGGGTTTGTTGTTGACCTTGCAGGGAGATGCCTGGAGGGGCTACGGATGAACTGGGAAAAGTACTTAGTGAACCAGTTAGACCAAGAATGTCGTGAAGCTCAAGATCAGGGCTATGAGATCCATTTTAGTTGGTTGTTGATCCTCATTGCATTCATATCTTAGGAGATGTCGTAAGTTGCGATCTTCACTGAACTAGAGTCGTGACTCGTCTGAACCCTTAGCCACGAAATTCACTTCGCTCTGGTATTCAAGATATATGGGAAAAGAATGGAAATCAAACAAGGTGTTCCACACCTACTACCTGCAATTAAAGAGGGATATTGAGGTTGTCCCTCATATAACGCCGAACACCCTGCACAGGTTCAGGCCATTTGTGAAGTTCCACGTAGACAAACATTTTATCTACAACACTGCACATGGAGACGAACACAAAGAAGTAATATAGAGTTACTACAAACTCAGAGAGGAGAACCTAGAAGAAATAAATAAGGAGTGGCCTGCAGAGATCCTTATCCCTATTAACCTCATAGAACTGTCTGATCCTGAACTAATAAGATGCTCGATGATCACTCATGAAGGGCATGATACACCTAGAACTAGCATAAGGAAGAAGACAGAAGAAGTCCAGAAGTTGAGAAGTGCATTAGAAGAAACTGCTTCAAAATCACCTGGAGGAGGAGGTGATGATGAAGTAGACAAGGAAGAGAACAATGGAAAAGAAGATCAGAAGAAGCAAGGTGAAGTAACACCACCACAAAATCCCCCTGATGACGCAGATCCATCTCACAAAAGAAAGGTTTCTCCCACGAAACCCACATCGTGGAAGAAGTCAAAATCTAGTAAGACCAAGCTACAGATTGTGCTCACACTCGATGACTTTGACTTCATCATCGCAATTGTATCAGACACCTCAGATGATATTTTATAGAGAAATGAAGCTAAGAAAGAGACCATGTATGAAAAAATTGAAGCAGAATTGTGAGGGGTACAACAGGCCCTTCACTCCAGCTGCGTAGTGTCCACTGCGCCCCTGCCATAAGAAGAAACAGAGTTGGGAGATGAGCCTACCCAACTCTGCAGAATAGATGATGTGACTGAATATTTCCTTCATCGTGCATAGGAAGAAACTGAACAGGACATAGTGGACCTGAAACAAGAACAAGAGGAAGTGATAGAGCAACTCCGTGTTGCACAACAGGAAAAGGATGACCTACAAGCAAAGTTCTAACAGGAGAAAGCACATATCCAACATGAGAAAGAACAACTGCTCATGGAGAAGGCTGGGATAAAAGAAGGAGTCATTAGATCACTTCACTCTATGACGATCTTAGAGAAAAAGGAGGAAGACCTAGTGGAGCATCAAGTAGCGYAGCTTGCTAAATCCATCCAACAGATTCAACAAAGAATAGCAGATCTAGAGCTACAAACAGTACCAAGTACTCTACAAGATGTGCGAGACCAAAGATAAGCCACTGCCCAGAGCACAGATGAGAGGATCATAGAATTAGCTTTGGAATGTAAATAACTTAGTAKTAGAAGTGTGCAGACTTATGAGAGACTTACTGAGGACCCTGAACTGAAGACACTGGAGTCACAGCTCCAGGAGGAAAACTAGCAAGTGGCAATAGTACAGGGGTAGTTGAAGCTCCTTTCAGCAGTTGAAAGAATGAAAATATCCTAGGAAAAGCACACTCCTCAACARCAGGTCCATACCATACAGAGAAAATTCATGGAAGTGACTCAAAGGCTCCAACCAGTCCAAGATGAAGATTGCCAACTTTTGAGGAGATTGAAGGTTGAGGAGCAAAGCTGGAAAAAGTAGTCACTTTAGTAGAACAATGCTTAGAGGGACCTGTGAACAAGGCAGTTATCCAAGATTTCATTGAGTAGGAGACCTTGGCAAGGAAGTAGGTCGAAGTAGGTAGATCCAGGCTCGAAGATTTTGAGGCGGAGCTACCCAGATCAGAGTGACTTAAGATGAATCAAAGTTGAGTATTGGGGGCTTGTTGGCCCTTGAACAAGTTTTGGAGATTCTTGGTCAGGTTTGACCTATTTTGGGACTTCGACAGGCTGTCGAAGGAGGATCGCAAGTCGAACCAAAGATCGTGGGACCTCAACCCCTTTTAGGGATTTTTGGGTTTTGGGATTATGTAACGGGTATGGGGATGTTGGCGCATGGGTTTACCCATGTTTATGACCATTTTGTAATGTATAAATAGAAATCTAGGCAATGTAAGTAAGGGTGTGATGCTAAGTGCAAAAGGGCAAGTGAAGGCCAATGTGCTAAATGCAAGTGATAGTTGTAAATTCTTTGTGCATACTGTGTGAGGCATGCAAGTCTAAGTGCAAGTTACTTGTTGGCCCTTGGGTATGGAAGTACGCAAATATCAAGGAAGAAAAAGGATAATGCAAACTTCGCGAAAGACACAGTGACTGTTACTGGGTTGAAGTGAGAAAAATAGCAGAAAAGATGAAGGGAAGCCTGAGAAACAAATTCGTTGGACGAGGATATCAAGGATGAAAGATCAGTAAGGAAGAAGGATCATGGAAAACTCAACAAGTGGAGAAAGCCACCATTGGATGCCTTAAAGAACCATGTGAGAAGGAAGGAAGGATAGGTTGGCGAAGCCCTGAAAACACAGGTCAAGTTGACTTAGGGTTTTAGACACCTAAGGTTTTGGTATCTAGGGTTTTGGACACCTAGGTTTTGACCTAAGGATGTCTGTAAGTGATTTTAATGTATAAATAAGAACCTATATGAGGGAAGAGGGTTTGTTCATGTTGGAGTTATTTGATGTAGTTGTTGTTGGTATGTTGTGAGAGATTATTGTTGTGTAAGAAAGAAGTGCTAAGTGTGAGAGCCTTCTGGTATCATAATATCTTCAGCTAGGCGCGAAGATCAACCCTGCAGTTGGGTGTGAAGGAAGGGGGAGAGATAGAGAGAAGAGAGAGATCTTCTAGTTAATAGCACAGATTAGAACTATACACTTTCATATTAATATATTATAAATCACAGTTATGTGGACGTAGCCCTAGAGAGAGGGTGAACCACATATATTTTGTGTTGTGTAAGATTAGTATTATGTCTCTGTCATTGATATACTGTGATTGCATTACTATTTTAGATTTGATAAGTAGATGTGCAGAGTAGATCCTAGCTGATAAGTGATATATGAATGTTGTGTTGTTCTTGTATTAGATCCACTTGATATTCCCCTTGGTTGTATACATCTCTTTCCTACAACCCCCTCATAACTTCTTTGAGTGAGACTGCATATGCTTCACAGCTGTTGTCAAGAGGGCCAATAGTTAGGGCTTGTTGGTGCACTCTTGGAGCTGAACCCTGGGTCTGCCCCTATGCCAACATGACTGTAAGAGACGGTGTAAAGGCTTTGTGTTGTAACCTATCTCGGGGAAGGAGGATCTGGCGAGGTGCATGCAGATCTCCTGTCCTATGTGGAGTAGGACCTTGTGGCTCTATGCATATATATGATTGGCAGAAGATAATAAAGAGATGAAGAGTTGGTGGACATAGCCCCAGGCTAGGGGTGAACCACATATATCCTGTGTTATGGTTTCTTTGTGCATTATGGTTTTTTTATGGTTCATATTATTAATGCTTAGTAAAATGATGTATGCTTAGATGGGTATGATATATTAGTGCCTAATAATTTGAATAAGATGCTAGATATGATCTATGTTGATGTGATTAATACTTGAATGTTTTGAATCTTGTTGAACACTGCGTTGCGCTGTAATTAGGGTTTATCTGTGTTGTAGACAAAGGTTAAGTACTAATGAATGAAAACTGCTAAGTGCTTTGTTATAGTATTGTAATCACAGATCTGTGTCCCAGCTAAGGTTGTAGACATTGCAGTCCTACAACCACTCTTTCCTCTACCTCGGGTGAGACTTCATATTCTTCACAAGTGTTTCCTAAAGGGTCGGTAGTTAGGGTTTTGTTGGTGTGTTGTTGAAGAGTTGAACCCTGGGTCTTCCCTTATGCCAACAGTTACCAAAATTCTGAGGAGATAGGTCAGATGACCTAGAAAATCATTTTTTTATATGTGAAAAGATATGGGAATCTAAGCAGATTATAGATGAATATAAAAAGGTTGCGTAGTTGGAAATCACATTAAGAGACCACGCATTAGACTAGTACATGGGTCTCACAACAAATAATCCAACAGTAGCACCTACAACTATAGCATAGGTGAAGAGGCAATTAATAAATGAATTTTAGAAACCAAGTTCAGAGGACCAGTTCATGAATGAAATGATAGATATTAAGAAAAATCTAGGAGAATCAGTCTGGGAGGTGGACCAAAAGTTCAAGAGACTAAAAGGTAAGTTGAAGTACCCTATTATTGATATGCAACAAAAACATTTGTTTGTTAAATCTTTATATCCACACTTGAAGTATCCCTTGAGGCAACAAAAATTCTAGAGTCAATTTGAGGCTCTTCTAACAACCTTACAGTTAGAGGAAAATCAATATAAGCAGACAGATCCAACTGTGGAAGAGTTGAGACAATATTTGAATAACTTTAAATTTAATTGAATTAGAATAAAGGTAAGAAAAAAGGGAATATGTTTGGTGTACATTATGAAAGAAAAAAGGTCATCATAAGAATGAGTGTCCATTATTTTAGTACTATATAGGAGTAGGTATGCCAAACCCCTTATCTTCAGAAGGACCATGGTGTGAGATCTACATAATACATGGGCATGATCCCTATCATTTTCCCTTAGAAGTATTAGACAGTACTGAAGAGTACATTTTTTAATTTTTGTAAGTCAGTTGGACACGAAGACAAGGACTGTAGAGCCTAAGAGTTAATGAAGGAGAGGAAATCAAATGAATATAGGGTGCAGTCTAAGTTAATGATAACAAAACCTGTGCAACATATGTATTATAAAAATGTGTAGTCACCACAGTATAATACCATGCAACAGTTTCAACCACAACCGCAGTAAAACAATGCACAATAGTTTGGAGCACCACCATAGTATAATAACACATAGTAGTGTGCAATGCCACAACAATACAATAATTCATAGCCATAGTACAATAAGGGACCTCAGTATAATACACTGTGTAGAGACAATCAACAAAATAGAGGAGGCTTCAAAGGAGGAGGTCGTAGAGGAAGAGGCTTTGGAGGAGGTCGAGGACTAGTAGTTTGTCACAATTGCTAGAAACCAGAGAACTATGCTAGAGACTATCCACAACCACCAATGACATGTATGTATTGTCGCACATCAGACCATGAAACAGAATATTTTCCAACACTATTGAAAAATATACAGGATAAGAGGAACTAGAACAATCAGAACGTGCAATTGATTATGGTGGAAAATAGAGAAGAGGATGGGAATAAGTTTAACATAGTTACTAGAGGTGGAGCCAATACAAGAGAAGATTCGCCAAATAAGGATCAAGATCAAGAATAGTGGGTTAGGAAGAATACAACGCTTGAACATAAGTTTGATGCACATAAAGAGAAAGAGACATTCAAAGAGGCTAGACATGATATTTTGAAAGAAAATATTGCATCTACTTCAGGAACAAAGCAAGTAGATGAGGTACTAGTGTATGAAATGCCTCCATTATTTGATTATATTGGCAAAGAGAAAAATTTAGAGAAATTAAGTAACTTAATAAATTTTTTGGGCTTATGTGTAACATTGTTGAATGATAAAAATTCTTTACAAGTACTGCAGAGTTTGTTAGAAAAGTGTAATTATGTGGAATAAGGGGTAAAAGCAGTAAATCAGGTATGTAAGAAGAGAATAACAAGCAAATAATTCAGGTTGAATGCAAACATTGGATATTTCAATATGGGGGATATCATACTGGACTTAGGGTTTGAAGTCAATGTTCTACGAAAGAAGACATGGGAAGCTATGGGAGAACCTCAATTGGGTTATTCACCTATTCAATTGAAGTTAGAAAATCAACATAGAGTGATGCCAATTGGAATATTGAAAGGGATTCCAGTATACCTAGATGGTGTGGGCACCATGGTAGACTTTGAAGTTATTGCCATAGTAGACAATAATTTTCCATATCATGCATTGTTGGGTCTAGATTGGGCTTTTGATAAACAAGATATTATTGATTTGAAGACAAGGAATATGATATTTGAATCAGGGGAGTACATAGTTATTTCTCCATTGGATCCCTCAAAAGGAGGAAGGTATGTGGAATCTGAGACATACAATTTTATTACAGAAGATGTAAATAAATTATACAGAACAACCGTGCACGAAGAATATTATATCAACCCAACTGCAGATGGCGTGCTCAATTGGAGGAGTATTAGTTCTTGTGCTTCATACTTTGGCAGAGGATTGGAGAACTAGTAGAAATGACTACAAGAATTATATACCAGAAGATGTGCCCGAATGATGTGCGTGCTAAGATGGATTGGTTTAGAGGTAAGAGATCCTCCTACTTTTTAGGGTATGAATGACTTAGAAGAATTTTTAGTGAAGTTTGAATTAGAATAAGTAGAAAAACACAGATTACCAATATTAGATATTAATTTGAAAGCTACACCTTCCCATTGGTGGGGTACACATAAGCAGAAGATCAACATCTGGTATCAATTTAAGAGGTTACTGCGCATTAGTTTTAGGGAAGAGCAAGAGAACAAAGTGTTGGATAAATATGATGGAATTGGACAACCTAAATAACATGTAGACAAGTGCATGGTTCAATGGATATTAGTACCACTGGAAGAATGGTCACATTATTTTATTCACACATTAGAAAGAATTCCAAATAATTGGTTCACAGAATAGGAACATCATAGAGAGACTGCAAACTGGGAAGAGAAATAACAAAATTTTGTAGTTACATTTTTCTTTGAGTGTGAAAGTCCAGAGATAGATACAATGCTGAAGGTGGTAAGAGATAGGATATTTGAAGAAACATAATTTGAAATAATATCAACATATCAGAATCAAACTAGAAAAACAATTAGACAATGGCTACATCGTTATCATGTTGCAAAAGAAGAAGATCTAGTAGAAGAAAACCCGCACAATATCCAGATCTCAGAAGTTGAAGGAGAAAGGGAAATAGAAGGTCCAAAACTAGATTTAGAATACTATGTTGTGCCATTGAATATTAAGAAGGTAAACATTGGAACTGCAGAAAACCCAAAGATTACAAGCATTGGAGATTACTAGGATAATCAGACTGTAGAAAGAATCACAAAATTACTATGTGAATACAGTGATTTGTTTCTAGCAACATTTTTAGAGATGAAGGTATTAGTAGGAGAACTTGGAGAGATGAATATCCCTTTGAAACAAGATGCTAGAACTATAAGACAAAGACCTTACAAGATGAATCCAATATACAAGGAGAAAGTAAAAGAAGAAATTGATAAGATGTTAGAAGCTGGTGTCATAGAACCCGAGGAAGAATAATAATGGATCAACCCTATGGTAGTACATGGAAATAAGCAAGGGGGAATCGGGATTTTTGTAGATCTTAGAAAACAGAATGATGTTTTATTGCATGATCATTTTCCGACGCCATTTACAGACGAAGGTTTAGAGAATGTAGGGGGTCAAGAAGCTTATTCATTTACAGATGGGTTTTTAGGATATCATCATATCAGGATAGCACCAGAATATAGACATAAGACTACATTTTATACATAATGGGGATCATTTCGGTATACAGTTATTCCATTTGGGTTGAATAATGAACCAACCATTTTTTCAAGGGTAGTAGTAGCAACCTTTAAGGACTTTATTCATAAATTTTTGGAAGTTTACTTGGATGATTGATTGGAAAGTCTTCGGTTTATTGAAGGATCATGTTGAAGTATTGAGATTGATGTTAGACATATGTAGACAATGCCATATTTCATTTAATACTACGAAATGTATTTCCAGTGCACCTTTTGGTATTTTTTTAGGGCATGTGGTGCATAAATAGGTTCTGCTGGTTGATCCTGCTAAAACTGTTGTCATAGTTAATTTACCACCACCGAAGTCAGTGCACTAGTTAAAGAGTACACTTGGTCATGTAGGGCATTACAGGAAGCTTATTAAGGGATATGTACATATTACTGTGCCAATGGAGAAATTGATGAAGAAGGACATCAAGTATCAGTTGAATGGCAAATTCCAGCAAAGTTTGGATATTCTGAAGGAGAGGATGGTGTTTTCACAAATTATGGTGTTTCCAGTTTGGTCAAAAATAATTTCATGTGCACGTGGATGCATCTAAAATATACCTAGGAGAAATACTGACACAACCAAGAGAAGGTGATATAAATCACCCTATTGCATTTGCAAGCAAGAAGTTATCAGATTCAGAAGAAAACTACAATACTATAGAAAGAGAAGGATTGTCCATGGTGTATTCATTGTATAAATATAGACATTATTTTCTAGGGAAGCATTTCAATATCCTTACAAATCATTCTTCTTTGATATGTTTATCCAATAAGATAGTGTTGGGGGGAAGAATTTGCACATGGATACTTTTGTTCCAATAATTTGACTTTGAAGTTGTGGTGAAACTGGGAATATTGAATGCGGGACTAGATAACTTATCCAAGATAACTAATGGAGAAGAACCCAACAACTTGGAAGACAACTTTCCAAATGAACAATTGTTTTTAGTATAGATAGTTGATGAGTATTTTGCTGACATCATTGAGTTTTTTAGTACACGATTTGCACCAAGAGTTGTACAATGCCAATTGATTGCAGGTCATTTATACATGAATGGAGTAGATAATATTTTGAGGAGATGTGTTATGGAGCATGAAAGGCCTATCATTTTAGTAGAAGCACATGAAGGAATTTTTGGAGAAAATTATGCAGGAAAAGATATCATGCAGAAGGTATTGCATACAGGATTATGGTGGACAACAGTTCACAAGGATTCAAAGGAATACTGTCAAAATTGTGATGTCTGTCAGAGAGTTGGGAAGCCATCCAAGAGGGATGAGATGCCATTGAAACCTTAGGTTACTTTGCAAGTATTTTACAAGTGGGTAGTAGACTTTGTAGGTATAAATAATCCACCAATAAGAAGATCATGAGCCAGATATAATATTACAACAATAGAGTACTTGACCAGATGGGTTGAGGCAACACCAGTAAAGGATTGCATCATAAAGGATGCAACATGATTTTTGTTTGAAAATGTAGTGATAAGGTTTATATGCCAAAGAATATTGATGAGTGATTAGGGGACTCACTTTATCAACAACAAAATTGAGGCAATGTTGGAAGAATTTTAGATACATCATTAGAAGACAAATCCCTATTATCCTCAAGCCAATGGAATAGTTGAAGTGTTTAAAAAAAATTTGGAGAATGCCTCGAAAAATATTTGTAATGTGAACATGGATGAATGGGATTTGAAGGTACTAGCAGTGTTATGGGATTATAGGACTACATGAAAGAAACTAACAGGGAAAACACCCTTTAGGTTGGTATATGGATAGGAAGTAGTAGTTACCTTAGATTATTTGATACCAAGTCTACACATTGAAACAATTACATATATGAAAGAAAGAGGTGCATCATATATTTGGAGGTACATAAAGCAAAGGATAAAGCATGGCATGACAACCATATTAAGACTTCAAAGTTGGAGATTTGGTTCTCCACTATGATAGTAAATAATTGCAACACCCAGTAAAGTTCAGAATGCATTGGGTAGGGACATATGAGATAAATTTTGTCACATATGGAGGTGTTGTGCAGTTGAAGGACTTAGCAGGTAAGGACATACAAGGAATGGTGAGTGCTGGTCGATTGAAACTATATAGGGACAATCAACCTACCAACCCTCAGTAATTACATCCAAGAAATTAGAACTATAAATAATGTATATAGTAGGAATAAAGAGAAGAAAAAGAAAATAAAAAGAAGAAAAAGAAGATAAAGGATGATAAAACTAGAGAAATGAAGAAAAAGCCAAAAAAAGGTAAAGGAATAAGCAGTTGACAGACAGTTGAGAATAACAACATGAAACAGATAGAAAGTTAATGTGACCAGAAGTGGATATATTGCGCATAGGACAACTATGATAGAAGGAAAGTATCGTGCGTCAGAGAAATACGACTATATAAAATACGACACATTGAAAAAACAAAATAGTTGGGAAAAGAAAAACCAGTCAACGAAAAAATGAGGTGAGAAAATGAACATTTATGACAGTGGAAGAAGCACTACCAGTAAGCTTTGGAGCATTTATGATAGTACTATAGAAGAAAAAATAGGGTTCAACCAACCACATTGTGATTTTGAGCGAACACAAAGCTAAGTAGTGAAAAGTGAATCACGAGCATGTGATATAACAGGCTGACAATGAGATTTTATAAGCAAACCCACTCAGATTTAAGTAATATTGTGCCACCTAAAGTCAAAGAACCTAGTCAGATGTCGAGGAGAACCCGTAGAAACAATAGGTCGCCATAGGAGCCAAGATTGGAAACAAAAAACCCTATGCTGATAGAGGGAGTGGTAGATGTGGATGTCATTCCTTCCCTGGTCATCAAACCAGTGAGACCTACAATGGTGGAAGATAAGGACCCATCCCCTGCAATAGAATAGATGCATACTAATCCACAACAATGTAGATGGACAAAACTTGACACAACCACCTATAATTGAAACAGTCTAGCCAATAAAGGAAGAAGACAAGGAAATAATTGAGTCTGATGAGCCAAGGTTTAAAGGATAGGTAGAAGAGACTATAGAAAAATAGGAGTCTAACAAAAAAGAGGAATAGTACGATAAAATGTATCGAGAGGTAGGGCCCTCAAGAGCACCAACAAAGGGGAAAGGAAAAAAATCGGTCCAAAGGTCACCATGAAAGCAACTAGAAGTAACCCTTATGTTACCGTGCATACCAAAATGAGTGAAAGTTTTACCAAAATTTCTAGGATGCGTAGATAGACTACGCTATGGTGACCACGATGTGAAAGATACAAACAAATTTCCCAAGTTTGGGCACCAAGTATACTTGGAGAGAAAATGGGTTAGTGTGATAGGAGTACCAATAATGGAACCCAAATAGTGGATACAAGGTTTATATAACAAAGGCATAATGAACTTGTTAGAGATATCATATTTTGGAAGAGGGAAGGACGCAAAAAATTGCGTCAAGAAGTTAATGGTAGTAATGCAGAGAGGAATTTTGTGGTTGGATACAAAGGTTTCAATTGATGTCGATTTGATTGCAAAGATAATAGGTCTATCCACAGATGGGGAGAAACCTACACATTACCTGGATGACAAGACCAAGGAGAAATCTTTGGCAGAGGAAATGAAGCATACTTATGGAACAAAGAGAGGATCTAGGGGGATCATTATAAAGAAAATCAGTGAACCCATGACGATATTAGCAGCAAAACCTATGGCCTTTAAACTGCTAATAAAGTGTCGCAAAGAAGAGGTGCCAACAAGTGTAATATCAGTAGCTGCGCAGTGCGTAAAAGGGACTGTACTAAGCTAGAGTCCATACCTATTAAATTCATTTTTGGATGATTGCAAAGATGCCTAGGACTTAGGAACAAAGTTTCATTACTCCTGGATAATCATACTTATAGCGTTGGTGGGATGGAAACACCCCAAACACAACATGTTCTATCAAAGAACTGGAAAGTGTCATGCAAAATGGTATGAATCATTATGGCACACAATTGTCGCCAAGGAAAGAAATGTAAACTCTAACATATTGACGACATACCTTGAATAAATACAATAAAAGGTGGCAGAAACTTGGAGGATCCCACCAGAGGTGGTGGAGGAACACAAGAATATAGCCAACCTCAAGGAATCAAGTAATAATATGTGGATACAGAAAAAAAAGATCAATATAAAGAGTGGTTTTAGATGAGACACTTCCTCACAGCAGAGGAAGTACAATGGGAAATGAAAGATTGGAAGGAGGAATGGAAGGTTCCAGTAGAACCAACAAAAGACAAGAAACCGAAAAAATACAATAAACCAACATAAGAAATCTCCTCACATAAGAAGACTACCCCAACAATGAATACGAGAGCAATAGTAGAGTGCACAAGGCAGATAGGAGGGAGTGCAGAAACAAAGAAAAATACTATCCCCAAGCCTATTACACAACAAAAGGACTACACAAATTCCACTAGAAGGATAACATTCCTGTGTGGTGTTAGAAAAAACAGGACCGCGGAGCAATAAAATAAAACAAATGTAGAAACAAAACACAAAAGATACACAATACAAGAGAAACATAGATTTACATGGTTCACCTAGTGTGGGCTACGTCCACCAGAGAAATTGCCAGGTCCTTCCTTTATTATTATCTAGCATATGAAGGGATACAACCTACAACAAACCCACTGTAACTTCCTCTTCTTTCTCTCACAGTCTCCTATCTCAGAATACAATATTTGCCATCAACCATAGCCGCAATACGTTTCCCTCATAAAAGAGGGTTGCCTTCTAGGGAAAAAAATCCTAACATAATCTCTATCGTTAGATCTGCGACCTTATAATGAATGGTCCAGATTTATAATGAAATTACAGTATACATTTACAAGGCAATTTTTCCTTCGGGGGCTTGACCCCCGAACCCCTACTGGGGGCCCGCTTGCCCCCAGAGCCCCCAACCAAGGGGATAGCACCACCAGACCCCTCAGAGGGGGTACCCCCCCTCTGCACTCCCTCGTGTGGAAGAGTGTACATAATTTTGGGGTGTAAATACTTCATGGGGTATAAACACGGCTAGAATTAAAAGACCTCTGAATCAGGAAGATAATCAAGCTCCACAACCAACAATCTCCCACTTGGAGACTGATCTCAACAACTTCACCGCTGTTGTATATGCTGGACTCTGAAACTTCTTGGACCTGAAAAATTTCTCATCTTCATCCTCATTCTTGAAAACCAACTAAAACAGAGTAGGAACTCAGTTTCTCTCTGGTTACTCCCTTTGTTAACATGTCTGTAGGATTTTGGCTAGTGTGTATCTTTTCCAACTTCAAATGTTGATCTTCCAAGGTGGATCACATGAAGTGGTACGTCAACTGTATATTCTTAGTTTTCGAATGGAAGGTTGAGTTCTTTGCAATATGAATGACACTCTCATTATCACGGTACAACCTGCTATTCTCTTGCTTCTTTCACAATTCCTCCATAAACCTCTGTAACCAAATCATCTCTTTACTAGCCTCTGTAGCAGCAACATACTCTGCCTCTGTTGTTGAAAGTGAAACAACCTTTTGCA
>JASDQU010013262.1:41669-85036 GCA_032191745.1 Picea mariana
CCAACACCTTCTCTGTGTACTCACCCTGAGACAATGTCAGTTTGTGATTTTTCCTGTCTCTTGTTATTCTCATACCAAGGATTTTCTTTGCAGCACCCAAATCCTTCATCACAAATGAATTGGCTAATTTCTTCTTGAGCACATTTATATTCTGCATATTAGACCCTGCAACAAGCATATCATCTACATACAATAGTAAGATAATATAGCTTCCATTTTCTATCTTTTTAAAATAAACACAGTGATCAGAATGACATCTACTATAACCCTGTTTTGTCATAAACCTGTCAAACTTCAGATACCACTACCTTGGAGCTTTCTTTAGGCCATATAAGCTCTTCTTCAACCTGCATACCAAATTCTCCTTCCCTTNTACCCCTGTGGCTGCTGCATATAAATCTATTCCTCCAAATCCCCATGGAGAAAAGTTGTTTTTACATCTAACTGTTCAAGATGAAAATTTTCTACTGCCACAAGACTTAAAATAGTTCTAATTGAAGTCATTTTAACTATAGGAGAAAATATTTCATAAAAATCTATACCTTTCTTTTGTGCAAACCCCTTGACAACAAGTCTAGCCTTATACCTTTTTTCTCCTCCATCTTCTTCCTTCAACTTGTAAACCCATTTATTCTGCAATGCTCTTTTTCCTGCAAGCAACTAAACCAAGTCCCAAGTATGGTTATTTACCAAGGAATCCATTTCCTCTTTCATGCCTTACTCCCACTTCCATTTGGTGTCTACCTGCATTGCCTCTTAATAACATTCTGGTTCACCAGAATCAATCAACAATAAATAATACAATGAAGGAGAGTATCGTTCAGGGGATATACTTAACCTGGTAGATTTTCTAAAAACACTTGCAGGTGTTTGAGGTACCTGCTGCCCCTGTTGTTGTACATTTTGATTGTCTGGTTCCTTTGGAATTTCTTTTTCAGTGATCTCATCAAGCACTGTGTATTCTTGTTTTTCTTTTTCCTGTTTCTTTCCTTGCAACTGATCTTTGTACATGACCTTCTTATTGAATATGACATCTCTACTCCTAATGATTTTGTTATTTTCATAATCCCATAAGCGATGACCAAAATCATTAACACCATATCCAATATAGGTACACCTCTTGGATTTTGCCTCAACTTTTTTCTATTTTCTTTATCAATATGGACAAATGCTTCACAACCGAAAGTTTTCAAAAAAGAATAGTTTACCTTTATTCTTGTCCATTCCTCCTCTGGAATTATACCATCCAAAGAGCTTGAAGGTCCTCTATTTATTAAGTAAACAACAATATCTATAGCATCTGCCCAAAACTGTAAGGGCAAACCACCATGCAATCTCATACTCCTTGCATGCTCCATGATTGTCCTGTTCATCCTTTCTGACACACCATTTTCTTGTGGTGTTCTTGGAACTGTCTTCTCTCTATGAATCCCATTATATGAACAGTAATCATCAAACTCCTTGCTGCAATATTCACCTTCATTATCTGATCTAAGACACTTCACCTTTTTTCCTGTCTCATTCTCAACCAAATCTTTCCATTTCTTAAAAGTATCAAAAACATCAGATTTTTGTCGAATGCAATAAACCCAAGTTTTTCTAGTTACATCATCAATAAAAGTAATATAATAATGAGATCTACCAAGAGATGATACCTGAGCTAGTCCCCATACATCTGTATGCACAAGCTCTATCCTTTCACTCTTCTTTTCTTTTCCGACTCTGAGAAATCTGACTCTCTTCTGTTTTCCATAAACACAATGCTCACAGAAGTCCAAATCAATTTGTTTAAGATTTGGCAACAAATTTATTTTGTGAAGTATCTACATCCCCTTCTCACTCATGTGTCCAAGCTTATGATGCCACAATGCTATATCCACTCCTGTAGAAGCTAAAGAGATAGAAGAGTCAGTATTACTAGTACATAAATACAATGTACCTACCTTCTCTCCTTTCGCTATCACCAATGATCCTTTGATGACCTTCCACGTCTTATCTGTATATATGGATATAAAACCTTCAATTTCCAACTGCCTTGTTGAAATTAGATTTTTCCTTAAATCTGGAACATGTCTTACCTCTTTCAACAACCATTGGTTTCCATTGCATTGCTTTAATTTTACCTTTCCCATTCCAACAATTTTGCATGGTGCATCATCACCCAAATGAACCTGTCCAAAATCACCTTGAACATAATCTAGAAAATGTTTCCTATGGGGTGTGGCATGAAATGAAGCCCTTGAATCTACCACCCAAGACTCAAAAATATTATCTACAGAAAGAATCAAAGCATCTTGTAACACATCACCTGTTACATTTGCTTCCTGATTTCTCTCATGTTGTCCATCTCTTTGCTTCTTTGGAGCTCTGCAGTCTTTCTTCAGATGTCCTTTCTTCCCACAATTCCAACACTCTATCTTTCCAAGTATGGATTTGGATCTGCCCTTCCTAGAATTCCCACGGTTCCTGAAACCCTTTCCTCTATCCTTTTATCTTCCCCTGTTTTCCATGTTCAATGMATTTCCTAATGTCTCACCTATGCTTTTCCATCGCATTTGCTCACTAAGGATAACACCAACAACATCATCAAATTTTAAAGTATTTGAACCAGAGACAGAGTTACTTACAGCCATGACCAAGCCGTTCCAACTTTCTGGCAATGAGCACAAGATTAGAAGAGCCCTGACCTCATCATCAAAGTCCACTTTTATAGAACTTAGTTGATTAGTAACCGTATTAAAATCATTTAAATGATCTACAACAGACCCACCTTCCGACATCTTCATATTAAATAATCTCTTCATTAGAAATACCTTATTGGACGCCGAGGGTTTTTCATATAATTTGGCCAACGCGTCCATCAAACCCTTCGTTGTCTTTTCTTTGGAAATATTGAAAGCCACCGATGCTGCTAGGCTCAGCCGTATCGTTCCTAGAGCCTTTCTATCAAGAATCTCCCATTCTTCGTCCTTCTTAGCCCACAGATTCTTTGTTATTCCTCCCAATGGTAGGAATAGATCCTTCTGATATAAATAGTCGTCCATCTGCATCTTCCATAACTGGTAGTTTTGGCCGTTAAATTTCTTGACCCTAAACTTTCCATCTTCTGACATTGCTCCCACTCGAACCAGGAACCCTCTTTTCCGGCGAGTTACCTTTCTCTCTAATACCAGTTGTTAGAAAAAACAAGACCGCGGAGTAATAAAATAAAAAAAATGCAGAAACAAAACACATAAGATACACAATACAAGAGAGACACAGATTTACATGGTTCAACCAGTGTGGGCTACATCCACTAGAGAAATTGTCAGGTCCTTCCTTTATTATTATCCAGCATATGAAGGGATACAACCTACAGAAAACCCGCTATAACTTCCTCTTCTTTCTCTCATAGTCTCCTATACTCAGAATATAATATTCTCCATCAACCATAGCCATAATACATTTCCCTCATAAAAGAGGGTTTCCTTCTGGGGTAAAAAACCCTAACATAATCTCTATCGTTATATTTGTGACCTTATAATGAATGGTCCAGATTTACAATGAAATTACAATATACATTTACAAGGCATTTTTTCCTTTGGGGGCTTCACCCCCGAACCCCCGCTAGGGGCCCTCTTGCCCCCAGACCCCCCAGCTGGGGGGATAGCCCCCCCGGACCCTATAGAGTGGGTACCCCCCCTCTGTACTCCCCCGTGTGGAAGAGTGTACATACTTCTAGGGTGCAAATACTTCATGGGGTATAAACACGGCTGAAAGTAAAAGACCTCTAAATTAGGAAGATAATCAGGCTCCACAACCAAAATGTGGGAGGGACAAGCAAGAGCTGAAATACCATATAACCCAATTAAAATAGAGAAAGAAGAGTCGAGGTCACCCAAGAGAACTATTTTATAGTCAGGAGGGGCACGTAAGAAAATGAAGGTGCACAAGGAGATTCCCCAATACACCATAACATAATATGATGCAGAATTAGTTGTGGAGAAAGTAGAGGACTGCATTGCAAAAGAATATGAAGATGCATAGAAATAAACAGAGAAGATAATGCAGGAGATGATAGTGCTATTGGATTAATCAATAAATAGGGAAATCAACATATCTCCCTAGATCCACCTAGAACTAGAACAAAACAAAATAGAATATAAGACTTTCCCTAAGCTCTAATTATTGATTCTACTAGTTAACAAGAGATAGACAACATGCCATTTAAATATCACTTCGTCTTTCCATTTCCATCCTAGCTCCGTTCCAATGCTCCAAAGATATTGAAATTGCAAGGGAACACAATCCAACCAAAGTGAAAACAATATAATATACTCAACAAGAACCTATGTATGTGATCAAGGAATCATACAATAAAACAATATTAGTTTTATTGGAAAGAAACATAGCGTTGTATTATATTAAGTAGAAAGTGGAGATTACAACCAAAGCCTTGATTTCGCAAGGTACCCTTTTGATGGACTTTTTCTTCAACACACACACCTTTTCTCCAAATCCCTTGAATGAAGAAGATACACCATGTAGCTTGTAGAACTAAAGAAAAGCTCCCAAGAAGAAGTAGAAACTCTCCATACAAGCCTTAGGCTATTCAACCTTAGCCTTTTCCATGAGAGGTCCCTATTTATATATTGTGAAAGAGAGATGGGTGAGGATATTAGGATGATCCCACAAAATCAAAGAAGTGGGTAAGATCCAAACCATTCGGAGGCCACCTCATCTTCTAGAATATCCCCTTCTAGAACTTTCGTGAAGTTTGACTTTTCCTTAGATTTTGGCATCGTCACACCCTAGGTATAATGCAGCCTATAGAGACGTCACAATCCAGATCTAGAGCAGGGTGCGATGATCAGGCATCGTCGCACCCCATGCATTTTGCATGGTGCGACGACCTACCTTAATATGGTTTTTGAGAAGGGAAAGAAAATCATTTTCCTCGTGGAGAAAGACTCTTTTATCTTTTCTGGGAACATGAACACATGTTGTCGATGTATCACTGGGGTGACCAAAATAATGTGTAATAGATAGGACTCAAGCATGTCTTAGATCAGACACAATACACAATTTACTAAGGCGAAGCATAAAGATCAAACACAACATCAACAAATAGTGTAAGAACAACCCATACGAGCACAGAGTGAGAGGAAGACAACAGAACTAATGAAAATGGAAATGGAAAACTTTAGTGTTACTAAAGACATGCTACAAATGGATGAATATATGGCACAGAAACAAGTCAAAGATATAGAAAATACCAAGATACCAACAAAATATCTCTGTTGGTTACATGTCAGTGTTGCACATGAAGTACAATTCAGGACCAAAACGAATGCAACAAACTTGGAGACAACCAAGGAATCCAAGGAGGTTCTAGAGATAGTTCTTACAGAAGTGAGGATAAAACAAGAAGAGGAAAAAAAATGCATAGAAAAACTGGGGACAAGACTTGAGGAAGTATTCCAAATGATCCCAGATAGTGCACTAGTAGGAGAAATCAACACGGAAGAAAAGTTAAAGAGGATAGTGCAGATGATGGAGGGGAATAAATAAGATATATTTGAGTTGGTTGGGAAGTTGACACAAACCACCCTTCTAGAATTTAGATCAAAATGGAAGAAACATGAAAAAAAACACATAGATAGGATTGCACTGGAAATAAAAGTAGCAAAGCTCTATGAAAGAACTGTGCAAATATGGACAAGCCTAGAAGAATATGAAAGGATCCTGCAATTGGATCAGAGGGAGGAGAAGATAAATTCCATAGTGAAGGATTTAAAGAAAATACATAATAAAATGTCCATATCATAGAGGATGAACGTCACACATGAGATGAAAAACCTAGAAGCAAAAGTGAAGATAATCCAGGGGGGGAAATAGATAAGACATGTTTAGTTGGAGCCACTTCAGGAGAAAGAAGAGACCATGATCACAGAGTTGGATACAGGAAAAGGAAGGTTGGAACAGGCACATTCAGAGAGTATGAAAGTGCTCAAGGAGCACATAACAGTTCAGGTGGTAGACATGGATGATTTTAAGGATCGAAATTTGTTTTAAAATGTAGAAACCTTGGTGAATATTACTAATCCTTCATATGTCAACTATAAATGTTTGGCGATATTTTTTTAAAATATTCAAATTTCTAAGTATTTTATATAGTTTTTATAAAATTTTGGCGATTTTTAAGGTAAAATAATTTTATCTAATAGAATTTGGGCGAATAATTTTTAAAATAGCGAATCTCGTTTTTGGAAAAACCATGGAAAATTAGCCCATGAGTGAAATTTATCCCCTAAAATCATCCCTGGTGGTAGAGAACCTGAAAGAAAAAAGTGCGCAGGAAAATACATAGGTCGATGCACTGACAAAGAAGTTTCTTGCCTTGGAGAAATATGTGTAGGAGGCACACATGACTTGAGTGGATTGGGATGAGCCATAGTTTAGTATTGGGGGACTGTTGGATTGGGAAATTTTGGTGTTAAGCGCAGTAAACGAGGACAATATCTAAGGAATGGACCAAGAAATAAGCGTGCACAAGGAAAGAAGGGAAAGCAACGTGACATAAGGGAAAAGGAAGCAGCACACAGAGAAATAAGAAAGACCAATGCAAAGTCAAAGAAAGGTAGGGTTGGATCGAAGACCAACCATGTGGAAGAGAATTAGAAAGTGGGAAAGTGGAGTCCACTTAGAATTAGGGTTTTTGAGTCATAATGTAAGGGTTTTTACCCATTTTGTAGTATAAATAGAGGATGTATGAGGTAGCTAAAGGAGTCAGTCAAAAAAATCAAGTATCAATCATCATTGTGAAGAAACTACTTTTGGAGTACCTTTTGGAGTTATGAGTCAAAGTATTTGGTTGTTGGGAGTTGTGTAGGTTAGATGGAGTCATTTTTTAGATGTAATTGATGGTCAGGTCACAAGTTTTGGATCTTGGTGCAACACTGGTCAACCTCACCATTAATAAGCTATGATGTAATGTGCGGAGCGCTATTTTGGTGAAGAATGAAAAAATAAGAAGATATTTGTGGATGTATCCCAGTGGGGGGGTGAACCAAGGTAAAATCATGTGTTGCAATGTGTTTGAATGCTTTTGTTATTCCCGTAGTTGTGAATGAATGGATAAATGAATGAATTTATTATATTTTATTGATAGTGCGGACTATAATAATCATGCAGAATGAATGTTATTAAATGGATAAAATAGTAGATCTGATAAATGTTATGGTAGAATGCATGTTAAAGTAAGAGAAGAGGGAGTAGAACGTCTCCAATTCCTTCCATGTCTGCATACATATCTGTCCTGCAATCACCCATAATCCATATCGGGTGAGACTATGTTTTATACTCTATGCATGGTGAAGCCTTTTGGTTTACCAAAAGGGCCAATGGTGAATAGGGTTTTGTTGGAGAACTAAGGGAGAACCTGGGTTAGCCCATACATTCAACAACATGGAAAGGAAAGGAAAGACAATGTCTAGGTCTAGGTATATGTCTAGGTATGAAAATGCAAGGAAACATAATTAAAGACAAGGAAAGACATGGAAAGGAAAGGAAAGGAAAAGCAAGGCATGGCAAGGAAAGGAAAGGCATGGTTGCTGGTAAAATCATATGCTAATTTTTGTTACATTTTATCATCAATCTAGGTTGTCATCTTAGAGGTTACAACACTCTATGTTTAGGGACTAGGATCATCCTGGCTATCTAATCTATGAAAATGAACACGAAAATATACTAGCAAATCACAAGAAACTTGTTCATTGGAAAGAAAAACAAGAAAATGCCATGCTGGCGCAGTCTACAATATTTCACTCAAGAAAGTATTGAGCATAATATAATATCATTCCCACCTTCAAATGAAACTATTCTTTCAATCACAAAAAGAAAACAAACCATGTAAAGGGGCTACTCTATCTCATACATTGGCAATTGCAAATGAAGACTATGTAATCTACAAAAATCTCATGCAATGGGTAATAGAACACAGAAGTTGCTTGCTATCCAGGGGCTTACAATATTTCACTTAAGCTAATCCCTAAGTTTCAAAAATTAATTCTAGTTTCTACCTTCAATGGCATTGTTCTTTTGTTGAAAGTAAGCAAACAAAACATAAAAGTTTGTACTACTTCACACAATGAAAACGGTAAAAGGAAAAGGATGACCAATCCACATATACACACTTCTTCAAACAAAAATTGAAAACTCAGAACACTTGCAACTATGGGTCTCCAATATATAATTGCTAGATATCAAATGCATGATGAAAAGTCAACAAGAAACATGTGTCTAATTTAGTTTTCCCTTAATTAAATTAGACAATAAATATTAATCTATTATCTCATTCATAATTGAGTGATTTGGAATTGTAACAGAATTACAAGTGTAGTTAAGTGAGTTAAGCTTAGTTGTATTAGTGTGAGTTCAGTGAATTAATTATTCATTAATTCACAATCAGTTAACTCGCATGCAACTGAAGATTTGCCACGGTTAACTACATGCATGTTAGTTCCAATGGGCACCAGTTGAGATAACAGTTGAAAGGGGCAGTTTGGCTATCAGTTGTGATTTGTTCACACATGCATTGGATATTCTTATGAGCATGTGCAAACGAGGCAATTGGATTTGTTCGATTCATTGTGAGAATTCGGATTGCAGAGTTTGTGCAGAGGAGGCAGGCTGTCTGGACATGGAAATTGGCATAGGTATTTGCTAATTTGTGTATGACAGTGTGAGAAAGATTGTATTGTACTGAGAGCTCTTGGATTAGAGTTTTGTATGAGATTGTTTCATGATTCATGATATACATAATATATGATAGTGGGGTTTTTAGCTTTACGCTTTCCTTGTAAAACTTTTGTGTTGTGTGTTATTGATATTTCACTTTGTGCATTGTGGTTGTGATCATGGTTTAATTTCTTCCGCAATAATAATAGTAGAATCGATTATGTATTTAACAAGTGGCAAAAATTGTTAGATCAGGAGAATCTCAGGAATACATTAATTTGTATCAAAATTTCTACAATGCAAACTACACTATTTCGATTTATAATCTAAAAGAAGGTGCATTGGTCATATGTGGAGAAAATTTGAATAAGGCTACTCAATATGCATACTTATATTATGAACCAAATGGAATAAAAATGGAGTGATGTGATTTCCATTTTTTAAATTGTAACCGAAGTCAATACCTAAAGCATATAGAGCCTGAAGATTAAAAGGATACCTGCACTTACAAACCAAATTATGTAAACACTGCACACAATATCATATCAATTCTTAACATGGAGATCATGCAAATGTTGTAAAACATAATTATACTAATTTCAATTCAAAGAAACACTAATTATTGAATTCAAATAATAAAATTACTAACCCTACTATTATAGAATAGAGAAACGATGTTTGAATTGGTGGCCCCTCCCATTTCGCTACATGCTTCCCAAACAATCATAGGCTTAAAATCAAATTGTACACACAAACTGTCCCTCAAAACACCAACATAACAACTTTGTATTCAAAAGTTGAAGTTCAACAATAGAGGGAAAATTTAATGTTGTACTCAAACCATATTAAAAATAATTCCCCCTCTTAGTCTTATGGATCTCTCATTTATACATAAAAACTAGTGGAACTGAATTCCCAAGCTTAGAATTTGTTAAAACAATTTTTACATTTTTGGGAATCGACCATACATAAAATCTGGGCAAACCCATATTACAAAATCATATTTATCTCTCAAACATTCTTGAATTTTGGAAATCGGCATAAGTGGTAACCAATTTAGATCGTTCTACATGAAACCCATGTTTTAGTTTTTTGAGATCTATCTTCGTCTTCCAAAAAGTCATGTCAGAATTTGACTGTCTGGAACTGTTTATTAATTTTTTACCATAACTTTAACCAAGTGCTTGGAGACTCACACGTGCAACCTGGGCATGATTTGATGGGTACATAACCATATAGAAGAATCCAACTATGATACCTATTTTCCCTTTTCTCTATTGGACATGTGGAAGTATGAGGAACAATGATGGTGTTGCAGGATCTCTATGTATGTTGCGGGATCTAGACTTAGAAAAAATTAATTAGTAAAAAGTCAACTAATTATTCTGCTAAGATATCAAAACAATCGAAATAATCATGATTTGGTAAAAAATTTACCTTATTTACTCGGAGTAACATATTCATAAAAGATAAAACATAAAGCATAGAGTAATATACATAAATGGTATGAGGAAACCCTAACCCTCCCGCCGCAGTAGCGATAGACCACAGCCACAGTACCCGTGCGGCGCGAGCTCTGCAAGCTCCACAACACAGTCCAAATCCCGATCCACTGACGCAGCTCAATGGGAGCGGAGGGGGGGGGGGGGGGGCNGGCGCAGCCCCCCTCATACAGCAGGATTGCCGCTAACGACCGAGCAGGCACGAAAGCGAAGAGACCAGCCTTCGAGCTGCCACAACAGATCCGTGAACAGATCCTCGCCAGGGAACATGGCCTTCGCGAGGAGATGGACACGGAAGTGGAAGCTGGAACCTCTTAGGCGAAACCACACCAAGGCTGGGAACCAGGTAAATGCATACCCCAACTGGAAAAAGCACCAAGATACGTTATAATCTCCACCAGGGTGGGAGAGCACTCAGAGTTTATGAAAGAAAACGCCCTCATAGGGAAATTTTTGGGGCTCTGGCCCTCAGAGCGGGATCTACACAAATGGATCAAACATTGTTGGAACCCCAAAGGAGACTATGAAGTCCAGCTTAGCTCCAAGGGTTTTTTTACAATAATCCTGTATAATGTAGAAGACAAAGACCGGATATTCGAAAATGGACCTTATTTCTTCAACTCAGCTGGGCTCTTTCTAAGATTTTGGACCGAAAGGTTCAGCCCTGATCAAGAAGACTTCACCATGGCCCCAGTTTGGATCCGCCTCTACTCCCTACCCCAAGAGTTTTGGCTGGAGGAGATCCTCATGGGAATCGGAAATACCTTAGGACAGTATGTAAGGGTGTCAGAAGCCACCAGACAAAGGAAATACACCTCCTATGCCAGGATCTGCATCTACATGAACATCTCAAAGGCGCTCCCCAGCTCAGTAACTATGGAATACCAAGATGAGGACTGGCAGCAAACTCTGGATTATGAGCACATCCCCTTCTGTTGCAGGAGATGTCATGAGCATGGGCACCTCTACAGGGATTGCCCCCTCATCAGAGCCACTCCCAAGACAAACGAGGCAGTGCAGAAGTATGGTTTCACTACGGTGGCGCCCAGGAAAAGAAATCCACCAAGAAGGCAAAACCAGGGGCAAAGACAAAATATTGCAACAAAGAACTCCTACGAAATCCTGGAACACTTGCCTGAAGAAGCAGAAGTCCAAGATCCGCATAAAAACTCGCAGCATGCACAGGAGAACACAATAACCCCTTCTCCCCCCCTGCAAGGAAAGGAGCCACCCATCGAAGACCGAGGAGAGGGAGATGGCGACACCCCAATGCAGTTGGACGAAAGATACCTTGCAGGCATTGATCTCGAGAAGTTAGAAGAAGCCCTGAATCAAAAGAATCTGCAAACCCTCCCTAAAGAACTGATGCGCAAGGTGCACAAAGTCTTCATAAATTCCTCAGCAGGATCCACGACATGGCTCGGCATAGCCACGGACTCACACTCCGGCTCGAAGAAGATCCCTCGTGAGAACAAAAGAAGAGGCCGCAAAATAGTTCAGCAACTGATCAGGGAAGCAGGTAATCTAATGATCAACTCAGGTCAGATCCAAAAGATCTCGGAGGTTTATCTCCAAACCCCAACACCAACTCAATGATGAAAATCCTCACTTGGAACATTAGAGGACTGAATGGACGGTCAAAACAAAGGACCCTCCGAGAATGCATAAAAGATGAGAATCCATATATGCTCCTGATATAGGAAACCAAATGTGCAGGAGCCGAGGCTGACACCATATTTCAGCGTATCTGGCGAGATTGCAACTCCATATCAACGGATTCCGCAGGAGCCTCAGGAGGCTTAGCCATCCTCTGGAACCCTGCCAGCGTAAGTATTCAAAACACCTTCTCCACAGTGAGTACAATCACGACGCACTTCAAGATCATCGGCTCGGCCCAGGAAGGGGACATCACGAATGTTTACGGACCACAGAGCCAGCAAGAAAAGGAAAAACTCATGCAGAGGCTGGAACTTATCAAAACCCTGGTGACCACACTCAACTGGATCTTAGGAGGGGATTTTAACATGATCCTCACGCTGGAAGAAAAATCAAGAGGCACCAAAAAGCTGGAGCAGGATAGCAGTAAGTTCAAAACTCTCATTGATAATCTCAATTTAGTAGACATAGAAAGCAGCAATGGCACCTTTACCTGGTCAAATCGCAGATCAGGCGCCCAACACATTGCCTGTCGATTAGACCGCTTTCTAGTCTCAGAAGAACTAATGGAGTCAGGCTCTCAGATGGAAAGCCTCATCCTCCCAAAAGCTGGCTCAAACCATTGGCCGCTAGCTCTCAGCATCACCCTCGAAACCACACCCAGATTCAATCCCTTTCGCTTCGAGAAATTCTGGCTCCTGCATCCAGAGTTCCAACAACTAGCTAAGGACTGGTGGACGCAAGACAAAATAGAGCAAGGCACAAGCATGTACAGATTTCAACAATGACTCAAAAATTTCAAGCAGCTTCTAAAGCAATGGAACATAAACAACTTTGGAGACATCTTCCACAGCATCCAATACATAGAGGGAAATCTTGAAGCGATCCAAAGAATCTTCATCACTGGAACCAGAACCGATGACCTCGTGACAGAGGAAGCAAAGCTTCGAGAACAACTAGAAGAAAGAAGAAAGCAGGAGGAGATCCTTTGGAAGCAGAAATCACGAGTCCAGTGGCTTAAGGAGGGAGAGAAGAACACCAAGTTCTTCCACAGGACAGTGATGCATCGACGACATATCAATAGGATTACGCATCTGGAAAATGGGCAAGGCGCCACACTCAGAGACCACTCTGAAATAGAAACAGAACTCATCAACTATTATTAAGACCTCCTCACCGAGAGCCAGGCGGACAGATCGGAAGCCATACACAGAGTCACAAGGCACATCCCGTCCCTAGTGACAGCAGAACAAAACACTTCTCTCACTAGACCAATCATGCAAGAGGAAGTAGACCAGGCCGTGAAGGACATGCCCCCAGGCAAGGCCCCAGAACCAGATGGGTTCACCACAGATTTTTTCCACCACTGCTGGGACCTGATAAAAAGAGATGTCTGGGAAGTAGTCGAGGAATCAAGAGCTTCGGGGGTAGTTCTTCCTGCTCTAAATGCGACCTTCCTCACTCTGATTCTGAAAGAAGAGCGGGTCACCAATCCCAAGCATTTCAGGCCCATAGCACTCTGCAACATCATCTATAAGATCATCACGAAGGTCATAGCCAACAGACTGAAGCCTATTCTGATGCACGTCATCTCCAAAGAATAGGTTGGATATGTGGAAGGCAGGAAAATCATGGACAACGTCATTCTGGCACACGAAGTTATCCACTCTCTCAAAACCTCCAAAACCTTAGGTATGTTAATAAAACTGGACCTCTCCAAATCTTTTGATAGAGCTAGCTGGCAATATCTTAAAGCCATCCTGGTTTCCTTTGTCTTTGATCATGGATGGATCAAATGGATCCTCAATATGGTCTCCTCCACCTTTTTCTCTATCTTGGTTAATGGCATCCCCTCCAGACCCTTCTCACCCTCCCGAGGCATTAGACAGGGGGACCCCCTTTCACCCTTTCTCTTTGTCCTCATGGCAGAAGGTCTGGGTCGCTCTATCTCGGTAGTGCTCGCAGAGGGTTCCCTCAAAGGACTCCCCCTCCACAATCTCCAACTATCCCTCTCCCATAGTCAGTTTGTTGATGACACGCTTCTGCTCAACTCCCCCTCAGTGCAAGAAGCCAGGACCCTCAACTCCATCCTCTCTGACTTCACAGAAGCTTCTGGCATGTCCCTTAACCTCGATAAGTCCAAGCTCTTTTTCTTTAACACCCCCGCCCCATTACAAGCCCATGTCTCAAGACTCCTAGGCATCCCAAGGAGCTCCCTTCCGTCCAATTACCTAGGCATCCCCCTCACAGGAGTAGTAGCCCGTTCCATCTCCTGGGACAGTCTTCTCCTTTCCATCTCCAATAGACTTAACAATTGGACTTTTCGACCCCTCAATCTCGCCTCCCGACTCATCCTTCTAAAGTCAGTGCTGCAGGCCCTTCCCACCTACCTTTTTACGGTCCTAGCAGCTCCAAAGCATGTCATTAAAGCCTTCAGGAATCTGCAACGCAATTTCCTCTGGCATGGGCATCAGCCAAACAAAAAGTGGGCCCTAGTAAGCTGGGACAAAATCTGCATGCCAAAAAGTCAAGGGGGCCTTAGCCTACGCGACCCAGGAAAGCTCAATCAAGTCTAGGGAGCTAAAATCCGGTGGCGCTGGTTAAAAGCCCCCATGGCGGCTTGGACGAAAATCTGGAGACACAAGTATGCCCCTCTAATTCCGGACAATCAACTCATCAGAAACAACACCAGAATCCAAGGATCCAACATCTGGAACACTGCCTGGCAACACCACACCCTGGTGCAGGACCATGCCTTCTGGGAGATTAAAAACGGGGAGAGCGCCATGTTCTGGCATGACTCCTGGCAGCAACTCAAACCCCTACAAGACATTGAAGACCTTGACACCATGAGGATAACCATGTAAACGTGTGCCCCATTAAAAGTCAAAGATCTCTAGAAACCTCAAGAGCAGCACCAACATTAGCATCAATGGAAAATAACGCACCAAGATGTGGGTCTCCCTGTGAACCTCAACCTCGCCAACTGGTATGCGCAAGCAAAACAGAGAAAAATTCAAGTCAGAGAAGGGGCAGATATCCTGCGATGGGGGTACTCCATAGCTGGAACCTTCACATTAAAAGAATCCTATGCCATTTACAGCCACCTCCAGGGAGAAGATAATCAGCCCATCTGGAAGAAGGTCTGGGACTCTGCTCTCTGGCCCAAAGTCTCCACCTTCCTCTGGTTAGTAACACACAACCGGGCCTTGACTTGGGACAATCTCAGAAAATGGGACTTCATTGGACCCTCCATCTGCGTGCTCTGCCAGCAACAGGAAGAAACCAAAGAGCACCTCTTTAATGGATGCCGATATAGTCAGAGCGTATGGGATCAAAGCGCTCAAATCATGCGCAGGACGGGGCAACACCGAAATAGCATCAATGAAACAATAGAACACTGGGACAAAATAACCTTCAAAAGCACATTGCTAAATCATATTTGGCGCCTCCTACCGGAATTCATCCTCTGGCAGCTCTGGAAGGAAAGAAACAGAAGAATTTTTCGCTCGCAAGCAACCCCGCTGGAGAGAACCTGGGAAACCATCAGCTCGTTAATCACAGAGACAATTAGGTGTCGACACTGGGAAAAGGAGGACCTACTAGTGCCCCCTGACGAGGCATGCATCCTCCAACATTGGCAGCCCCTCCCGAGCATCAGACCAGCTTTGCAGATCAACAATTCTCTTCAGGCCAGCCCCGTCACTTGGTGACCCCCGCAGGCCCCCTACCTCAAAATCAACTTCGACGGAGCAGCCAAAGGTAACCCGGGAGCAGCAGGATGGGGCGCAGTAATACGAGATCCGGAGGGACAAATCTGGGGACTCCTAGCAGGCTTCCTTGGGGAAACCACCAACAATGTAGCTGAATTAACAGGCCTCCTGAGCGGATTATAGGCAACTCTACACAAAGGTCATCGCAATATAATACTGGAAGGAGACTCAAGTGTCATCATACGCCTCATCACTAAAATCCTTCATGGCAGCCCACCCTCAAAGATCTCTCCCAGTTGGCATCTCTCAGGACTGTTAGAAGACTTTAGGAACCTCCTCACTCCCATGCTCAGCATAATACCTTCCCATGTGAAGAGAAAGGCCAACAGTGTTTCCGACTGCCTTGCCAATGAAGCAGTCGAGAAGGAAGACAACTATTCCAGCTAGATGGACCAATATCCTGAGCTCTCAGACATCCTCAGGAGGTGCCAGGCCCTAGCCCACAGGGATATCCTCCCCCCGGATGGGGTGACATGCGACCAGCCAGCAAACACGTGGATGCCCGTCGGGATGCCTATTCATGGCATCGACCGACGAACTCCCACTGAGCACTAAATGCCCATGGTTTGCACCCAGCAATCACCGATGATGCGCCCTCTCATGCGAGGGGAGCGTACCTCGACCCAGCGCACTCGCAGTTCTCCATTAATGGATGAGACAAGCATTCAAGTTGGCAGTGTTCACGTGAGAATGAATAGAGGTAAGGTAAATCGGTCCCCCGCAGTGTTCATTTGGCTTATCTTCAATTCTTTTCCCCCGCCACAGCCTGGTTGTGAAGCTGCCAAAGAGACAAAGGCCCAAGCCATGCCACGGCTCCGGGGAAAATCACGGCGAGGCGCTGCATGGTATAGAGCAGAGTCTCGGAGGAAACGCATCAACTACTTCGAACGGGCTCTAAAATTGGCTACTACCAGGCGCAAGAAAAATCTTCGCTCGCCACCCATGGCTATCATAGAAGAAATCAGTTGGGAGGAGGCACAGCAACACCTCGCCTCCCTCGCCAACCAGATGGAACCCGAGCCTCAGCACGAAACCGCCAGGTGGGACCTCAATGCACCCACGGATGAGGACCTCTACCCGCCATGCCTGGTGGAAGAGGAAGTCCCCCCCGAGGACAGCAAGGAGAAAGAGAAGTTTGAAAGGCCGACATCCGGAGCAGCGGAGGATTCCAACAATCAAGAGCCCCATGTCAGTGGGGAACCAGACCAATTTTCAGCAGCAGATCCTCGGTACATCTCTCTCATATTTGAGCTCCGGCACCTCATGGACGACCATGCATTTCGCTTAGCCAGACTGGACCAGCGTCTCGATATGCTTTTTGCAGCATACTCCAGGAGCACCTCGAAAAGACAATTCCCAACATGTGCTCAAGTGTACTCGCTCCTGGCAGGCTGGTGACAGAGGAACTATGAAACTACTGGTTAGAATTACTCCTGATGCCTAGTTAAGTTTGAATAGTTTTGCTACTCTAGTTTTCTTATGGTTCATGTCTCAAACCTCTATAACTTTATAGCCCTGGTTTCCCTCGGGCAGGGCACTTATATGTATAACTTGTCACAATGCTAGACTGTCCAACTGCCCTGGTTTCCTGCTCAAGCAGGACAGTTGGCAGTCAAGATGATTTCTGTATCTTCTTTTTTGGTAATATAACAGGGCCTACTCTTTTTATTTAAAAAAAAAAAAAACATATTCATAAAAGATATTGTGTCATTATGGTGATATAGATGATAATAAGGCAATAGAGAAGGATAAATGGGATTAAAAATGGTTTTAGTAGCAGTAACATATTGTCAATTTGGAGGCCCAACATCCCTCCCATGCCAAATACCTTGCACATCCTCGTGCAAACAAAAGATTATGTTGTGATTCAAAACTATAGCAAAACTAGTCATTCCTTCAAGGTTACTTGCCTATGGATATGTTGACGTTGGATTCCTTCCTCTTCTTTTCTGCCCTAAGTTTCCTTGCTAGATCTTGATTTTGTATGATCATCATTCAAGTTTTCTTATACCACTTTTTATCATACTTTAACAATTTCATGTTTTCCTTAGTCAACCTTCCTATAAATAAACATTCCTTTCCTTTTGGAAGTTTTTTCTTATGTTCATTCAGTATTTTGAGTTCCTTAATTTATCTCTTTCCCTTCCTAGTTTTATTACTCTTCTTCTTTGTGTTCAAGACAAGTGCCCTGCTTATAGTGCTTGAATACATGGTTTGTTTTAGAGGTTCGTTGTACGCTGCATTGTCTTCAAAATCTTCCATCACAGGTGTCATTGTCTCAACTAGATTGAGTTAATGATCATAAGATTTGGGTTCATAGTTTTTGGTCCTTAATTTCTTAGGCCAGGGTTTAGTAAATTATTTTTGTTGAATGCAACTATTATCGATCTTTACCTGGCCATCATGTATAGAGTCCATATGATGGTATGGTGACTTTTATACTTTTTTTCATGACCCTCTCATTATCCACACTCCGTGTAAACCTTCATGGAATAGGTGATGCTACCGACAATGGATGCTCATCCATATTCTTTGGTGATGCCTCTAAATGAGCATGTCCGTAAATAGTGAAGTTGTTGGACATTGGTTATGGAAGTACGTGAATATCAAGGAATAAAAGGGAGAATGTGAACTGCATGGAAGACACAGTGACTGATATTGATTCGAAGTGAGCAAAAGAGAATAAAATATGGAGCGAAGTAAGTCGTTGGATGAGGAGATCAGGGATGACAGATAAGAAAGAAAGAAGGATCGTGGACAACTCAGCAAGAAGAAAAAGCCACCATTAGATGATTTGAAGCACCACATGAGAAGGAAGGAAAGATAGGTTGGTGAAGCCCTGAAAATACGGGTCAAGTTGTCCTAGGGTTTTAAACACCTAGGGTTTTGGTATCTAGGGTTTTGGACACCTAGGTTTTGACCTAAGGATGTCGGTGAGTGATTGTAATGTATAAATAAGAACCTACATAAAGCAAGGAGGTTTGATCTAGTTTTTGTTCATTCATTGTTGTTGGTATGTTGTGAGAGATTATTGTTGTGGGACAGAGGAGTGCTAAGTGGGAGAGAATTATGGTATTGTAAGATATTCAACTGAGTGCGAAGGTAAACCCTGCAGCTGGGTGCATAGGGAGGGGAGAGAAAGAGAGGAGAAGAGAGAAGATATGCTAGCTAAGAGTGTAGACAAGAACTATATGCTTCATATTAAATACAATATAAAGCAGAGTTTTGTGGATGTATCCCTAGAGAGAGGGTGAACCATGTATATTTTTTGTTGTGTGTGATTGGTATTATGTCTCTGTCATTGATATACTATGATTGCATTACTATGATATATTTGATAAGTAGATGTGTAGAGTAGGTCCAAGCTGATAAGTGATATACAAATGTTGTGCTGTTCTTGTATTAGATCCACTTGATATTCCCCTTGGTTGCAAACATCTCTATCCTGCAACCCCCCCATAACTACTTCGGGTGAGACTGCATCTTCTTCTTAGGTGTTGCCAAAAGGGATAGTAGTTAGGGCTTGTTGGTTTTCTCTTGGCGATGAACCATGGGTCTACCCCTATGCCAACAAATGGTTCCATTGCTAGGACATGAATCTTATTGAGGGAATGTCAAGGTGGTTTCCATTGAAGACAGAGACTCAAAAGTGGATAGAGGATAAAGAAAAGGACTTTGTTGAAGCCTAGAACAAGAACCCTAATCTTAGTACAAAGGATTGGTTGGAGAAATATATCTTTACTGATATACATGAGATTTTCTTTGGGGGAATCCATCAAGAGCTATACGAGTGGTTAGC
Source organism: Picea mariana (assembly GCA_032191745.1). NCBI lineage: Eukaryota > Viridiplantae > Streptophyta > Pinopsida > Pinales > Pinaceae > Picea > Picea mariana. The sequence continues at coordinate 61,118 of JASDQU010013262.1, forward strand.
TAGGTTAGCAGATACCCAGTTTGAGATTCGATCTAGACCTCTTGTGGTTTGGACGTCGGATTTAATCAAGAAGGTCAAGGGAGCTGATAATGTTGTATCATAAGCAGTAGATCACTAGTTTGATAGCACCATTGGAGGGTACATCATAGAATTTGTTGTTGACAGAGTAGAGTCATACAGTGAAGCCGAGAGATACTTCTTCAAGGGACCCAGAGGGAAATTTTTACAATTCTTGAAGTTGAGACTCAAGATGCTGTTGCATGAGAAGAAAATCTTGAAGATACTATAGATTGGTCGGATCTAGAAAGGATAATGTTAAAAAATTCGGACAGTGATAGTGACACAAAAGCTAGACATACGTGCAGCGGGAGAGTGTTCAGAGAAGTTCACCTTGTGAACCTGTTCAAGGAGAACCATGGGGATGAGATTTTCTACAGTGGAGAAGAGGCAGATCTGACGGATGAGGAGCATTCAAAACCTACTGGGACAGAGGAAGGGAAAGCTAAAGAGCTTCATCGAGAAGAACCTAAAACTTCAGGAACTGCACAGACTGTTAAAGTAAGTACTATTATCCCTCCCATTGATTCAATAGTATTAAGCAATCAGAGTAATCCAAGCCACCAGAGAATCAAGAGCACTGTCACTAGTATTCCACCACATACTTAGTCAGAAACCCTAGGAAGATCTATGAAAGATGAGATGAGGATTCCTATATTTAGGGGAGATAGATCTAAAGATCCTGATTAGCATTGGTTCCTATGTGAAGCCGTATGGAATATTAAAAATGTCACCGATGAAGATATCAAAATAACCCAATTTAGTACCACTCTAAGAGATTGCGCATTGAGCTGGTACATGAATCTTGTCCAAGGACTTGCACAACCTAAGCCACTGAATCAGATTAAGAATGTGTTGATTGCAGAGTTCAAGAAACCCAAGTCAGAATCACAATGTATAACAAAGCTGAAAGAGATCAAGCAGAAGGTAGCCAAACTTGTTTGGGAATTCGATCAGAGATTCAAAACCTTAACAGGTCGATTGACTTTTAAGATCCCACATGAGTAGAACAAAGAATGGTTCATTGCTTCTCTCTTACCACACATCAGAGTTACTTTGATGCAACAGAATATTGCTTCACAATATGAGGTATTGGAGATCGCCATGAAGCTAGAATCAACCCCTGTGGGAGAATCCAGCTCAGGTATGAGGCAGATCTTGAGCCAGATAACTAGTTTGTCTCTACAGGTCAAAGATATGAAGAAAGACAAGGGAAAAGATAAAAGAGAAGACATTTGGTGTGCTAGATGTAGATCAAAAGGCCATGGAAAGGAACATTGTCCCCTATTCAATGAATACTTGTATTCTAGAGCTCTGAGCCATCTGAAGCAAGTCACCTTACCCTGGTGCGAGGTATGCAGAAATAGACATCACCCTGGTGAGTGATATTACATGCAAAAGTATGTTCAGACACCCACAAATTTGTATTACACGTTTTGTAAGTCTATGGGAAATGATGATAGGGATTGTAGGGCTTACGATCTCATGCATGAAAGGTCGAGAGACATATATAAGATTCAAGGTGAAGTACAACAAGAAAGAAACACTACACAGTATAACTCCCCTGTGAGTGGAAAATTAAATCCTCGTGGTGGATTCAAAGGAAGAGGACGAGAAGGAGGAATGGGTCAAGGCCGAGGAAATATAATTTGTTATAACTGTGCACAACCAGGACACCTTGCAAGATATTGTTAGAACCCCTATACTACTTGTAGCTACTGTATCTCATTTGAACATGTTATAGAAGATTTTCTTTTGCTACTAGCTAAGCTTTAGGAAAGACGAGGACCTCAGCAGAACCTGCAAGTGCAACTGATATATGATGAACCTCGTAGAGAAGACCCCAGAGTGGTTGTTATAGCCAGAGGAGGTGTTGTTACAGAAGAAGATAGACTGATCCAAGAGAAGATCACAGAAGACTCAGGAATTAGGAAAGCTACAAAGAAGACACAAATTTTTGATGCAAAGAAAGAAAGACAAATGTTTGATGAGGAAAGAAAAGAATTCAGAGAAGACCAAGGCTCCTCATCAAATATAAGACTAGAAGTGATAGAATATGGAATGCATTTGGCATTTGATTAGTCTACTTCTCCAAAAGAAGGAAAAGAGGTAATCAAGCTCATGGAATTTCTATATACTTGTATTAAGTTGATTCAGGATGAAAGCATTGTACAAGAACTACAAAATTTAATCAAACAATATGAGCTAGGAAAAATAGATCCCTTGATGAATAGGGCAGTACATAAAATATGTAAGAAGATAAGAATCAATAAGGAATTACATTTGAATTCTCAAATAGGAGAGTATGAGATAGACTATGTAGTCCTTGACTTAGGGTCGAAGGTCAATGTCATGACAAAGCAAACCTGGGCACTGATGGGAAAACTGAAGTTGATTTATTCCCCTATCAGGCTCAAGATGGCCAATCAACAATTTGTCAGCCCCTTTGGATGGTTGGAACATGTACCTGTGGACATCGACGAAGTCAAAATGTTTTCATATTTTGAGGTAATTGAGATAGCCGGTGATAGCTGTCCTTACCTTGCACTGTTAGGAATTGATTGGGATTTCAATAATTCCACTATGGTTGAATTGAAGAAAAGACATATGAATTTTGAAAGAGATGGCCTTAGGTTCATCTCACCTTTAGATCCAAATGAAGGTCAGCGATACACATAACCTATCAGAGACGAAGACCACACATATGAAATAGAAAACATATACAAGATAACAACTAGACATTAGGATTACATTAATCCTATAGCTGATGGAAATGTAAGTTGGCGAAGTGATAACGCATGTTCATCAAACTCAGAAGAAGCACTGGAGAATTGGTAGAATAATATGTATGAAGTATCTATAAGAAGATGTGCTATATTAACTAGAGAAGTTCGCTGGATCAACACAATAGTAAGTAACTTACCCACCTTTGATGGTCTAAATCATTTAGAAACCTTCTTGTCGGACTTTGAAGAAAGTGTACCAATAGAACAAATATTATTGGAAATGGATGAGACCTTGAAAACCACACTAGCAAGATGGTGGGGGACACATAAACATAGCATCACAGAATGGGTACAATGTCATACCCCGATGAAAATGCGGTTCTCAGCACAAGTAGAAGTCTGGGAATTTTGGTACACAGGTCGAAGCTGCCCAAAGGACCAGGTGCGAAGCTGCGAGAAAGCCTGGAGAAACATTCCTCAAGAACAGTGGGTGCAAAAATTCATTAACACACTGGACACAACACCTATCAACTGGTACCTTGAAGTAGAGCTATGCCTCATCACTATAGATTGGGAAGGTATGACTTAGAATTTTGTAACTACCATCTTATTTGAAATTCAATTTCCTTCAGTAGATCAAGCACTACAGATTGTTAGACATAACGTATTTGAGGAGGCCTCTAGCTTATCTTTAGAGAAAGAAGAGGATGAATGGACTGCACCTCTCCATAAATTGCAAGGCTATTACAACATCAATGCTGATGAAGATGATGATCCTAGGAAGGTGAGCATCGTAGGAACAGAAGGCCAAAGAGATGTGGAAGGACCAGGAGTTGAGATACCATTCATTGGACAAATGATCAATATTAATAAGGTCAATATTGGGATAGAGTAGTCACCAAAGTTTGTAAATGTTGGATATTATTGGGATGCTTCCACCATTGACAAGATCACAAAGTTACTGCATGAATATCAGGACTTGTTTCCAATAAAGTTCACTGATATGAAGGGCATTAAAGGGCCTATGGGCGAGATGAGGATTCCTTTAAAGCCAGATGCAAGACCAATCAAATAGATACCTTATAGATTGGACCCTAAATATAAGGAGAAAGTGAAGATTGAGCTTGATAGAATGATGGAAGCATGGATTATAGAACGCGTCGAAGAGTCAGAATGGATTAGCCCTATGGTGGTGCAAGACAAGAAGACAGGAGAGATCAAGATCTGTGTAGATCTCAGGAAGCTGAATGATGCTTGTTTGCATGACCCCTTCCCTACACCATTCATTGACGAAGTGTTAGATAATGTGGGAGGCCAGGAAGTATATTATTTTGCTGATGGATTTTCAGGATACCATCAGATCCATATTGCCAAGGAATATCTCCATAAGACCACATTTTCAACAAAATTGGGATCCTACTAATATACAATGATGCCATTTGGATTGAAGAATGCCCCAACCATTTTTTCCAGGGTGGTGGTCGAAGCATTCAAGGAGTTTTTGCATAAATCTCTAGAAGCATATTTTGATGATTGGATTGTTTTTAGTTTACTAAAGAATCATATTGAATGTCTAAGGCTAATGTTGGATAAATGCAGGTAGTTTAAAATTGCCTTAAAATTGAATAAATGCATCTTCTTTTCACCATTTGGAGTGCTGTTAGGTCATATTGTATGCAAGCAAGGGTTGCTGGTAGATCCATCCAAAATTTCCATTATAGTTGATATACCCCCCCTACTTTAGTCAAACAGTTGCACACTCTGCTGGGACACACGGGATACTACAATAATTTCATTAAAGGATATGCTTAGATGACAACACCCATGGAGAAACTGTTCAAGAAGAATTGTTAGTTTAGTTGGACAGAAGAATGCCAACAGAGCTTCGACACACTGAAACAAAAAATGGTTACTACGCCTATTTTGGTTTTCCCATATTGTAACAAGGAGTTTCATGTGCATGTCGATGCATCTTCCATTGCTTTAGGAGCAGTGTTAGCACAACCTGGAGAAGGATATATTGACCACCCATTATCTTTTGCTAGCACTAAGATATCAACTACTGAGATTAATTACACCACCACTTAGCGAGAAAGGTTAGCCATGGTGTATGCATTACAGAAATTTCTCCACTACTTGTTGGGAGGACACCTTAAAATGTTTACGGATCACTCCACGCTAAAATAACTAGTAAAAAAGACAGTGTTGGGGGGAAGGATATGCGTATGGATTCTGCTATTTTAGGAATATGAATTTGAGATCGTAGTTAATCCAGGAAGAATGAACAAAGGCCCTGACCACTTGTTAAGGTTGGAACATGGTGAAGAGACGACCAGTTTCGAGGATGCACTACCAGATGCACGGTTACTGTCCATTAGAAAGATAAATGACCACTTTGCGTAGATGGTCTAGTTCCTATCAATAAGAATGGCACCTAGTGAGTATACAATTCCTCAAAAGAAACATCTAGTAGTGCGCGCTACAGACTTCTCACTTATAGCTAGACATCTATACAAGATGGGACCTGATGCGATATTGAGAAGGTGTTTTATGGAGGTAGAGCGACCACTAATCCTCACAGAATCTCATGAAGGCATTGTAGGAGGACATTATGCAGGAAAATCAATTGCGTAGAAGGTTCTTAGAGCTGGCCTTTGGTGGCCTGCTTTACACAGGGATGCTAAAGATTATTCTAGAGCCTGCGATGTATGTCAAAGAGTTGGGAAACTGTCTAGAAGAGATGAGATGCCATTAGCACCACAACTGACCCTACACGCATTTGATAAATGGGACATTGACTTTGTTGGACCTATAAACCCACTAGGAAAGCACACAGGAGTAAGGTACATAATTACAACAAGAAAGTACTTGACCAGATGGGTCGAAGAAAGAGAAGTTAAGGACTGTAGTGCAACTACAACCACACACTTCATATTTGATGACATCATAACCAGGTTTGGATGCCCAAATATCCTTATGAGTGATCAAGGAACACATTTCATCAATAAGACAGTTGAAGCCTTGGCTGAATAATTTGCAGTCCACCATCAGAAGAGCACACTGTACCATCCATAAGAAAATGGGAAAGTTGAAGAATTCAACAAGATTTTGGAGACAACACTAACCAAGATTTGCAGTGTCAATAGGGACAACTAGGATTTAAGGGTACCAATAGTATTATGGGCCTATAGAACCACTTGCAAGAAGCTGACAATGAAGACACATTTTAAGTTGGTATATGGTCTTGAATCTGTTGTTCCAATGGAATATTTGGTACCAAGCCTAAGATTTATTGCCTTTACAGATATGCATGACCCTGGCGCTATTCATGAGAGGCTTGCACAGTTGGTTGAACTGGAAGAAGACAGATTTGTTGTAGGATTTCATCAGCAAGTACAGAAGGAAAGAGAGAAGGCCTATCATGATAGGCACATCAAGAAGAAGGCATTTAAACAAGGTGATCTAGTATTGATATATGACAGTAAGGTCAAATAAACATCCTAGGAAGTTCAAAACGCATTGGCTAGGGCCATATGAGATCACCTATGTCACATAAGGAGGAGCTGCGCAATTGAAGACTCTGAATGGAGAGTGGAAGGAATGATTAGTGAATGGGAGCCGGTTGAAATTGTACCGTGACAACCAATTGCCCTACAACTCTCAGCAAATGCAATATGAAAAGGGTCTAGGTACCAGGTGTAGTTCAAACTGGGTACCAGACATAGAAAAGACAATCTGCACAAGGAAGGAGAGGAGGAATTGAACAGAAAGTAGAGGCTAGACTGCATAGTTTGAAGTCGAAGTAAAATAGGAAGCTCAGATTTGAAGTGCCTCGAGATGAGTCATAGGTGAGTGTTGGGGGTCTATTGGCCCTTGGTTATGGAAGTACATGAATATCAAAGAAGAAAAGGAAGAATGCAAAATGCGCGAAAGACACATTGACTGATACTAGGTCGAAGTGAGCAAAAGAGCAGAAAATACGGAGCGAAGTAAGCTGTTGGACAAGGAGATCAGGGATGGAAGATAAGAAAGAAAGAAGGACCATGGAAAACTCAACAAGAAGAAAAATAAACAATTATATGCTTTGAAGCACCGCGTGAGAAGGAAGGAAAGACAGGCTGGCAAAGCCCTGAAAATACAGGTCAATTTGACCTAGGGTTTTGGACATCTAGGTTTCGACCTAAGGATATTGATGAGTTATTTTAATGTATAAATAATAACCTACATGAAGGAAGGAGGTTCGATCTAGTTGGTGTTCATTCATTGTTGTTGGTATGTTGTTAGAGATTATTGTTGTGGGAGAGAGGAGTGCTAAGTGGGAGAGCCTTCTGGTATTGTAATATCTTCGGTTGGCTGTGAAGGTCAACCCTATAGCTGGGTGCATATGGAGGGGAGAGAAATGGAGGAGAAGAGAGAATATCTTCTAGCTAAGAGCGCAGACAAGAACTGTATGCTTCATCTTAATACATTATAAAGCATAGTTCTGTGGACATAACCCTAGAGAGAGGGTGAACCCCGTATAATTTGTGTTGTGTGTGATTGGTATTCTGTCTCTAGCATTGATATATTGTTATTGCATTACTATGATATATCTGATAAGTAGACATGTAGAGTAGGTCCAAGATGATAAGAGATATACGAATGTTGTGTTGTTCTTGTATTAGATCCACTTGATATTCCCCTTAGTTGCAGACATCTCTGTCATGCAGCCCCCCTATAACTACTTCAGGTGAGACTACATTTGCTTCGCAGGTGTTGCCGAAAGGGCTAGTAGTTAGGGCTTGTTGATGTGCTCTTGGAGCTGAACCCTGGGTCTGCCCTTGTGCCAATAGAAGCCCTCAAATCCATGGGAGATGAGGTCTTCACTGTCATTAATGATTTCATTATCTTTAGGAACAGTAGTGACCTCCCGAGGCACTTCAAATAGTTTTGTATCCTCATGAATGAATTTGTTTCAGACTAGAAATGCATACCGACGACCTTCTAGAGCACAAACAACATATCTCACCATTTTCCCTTGAACCATGACCTTGAGACTCCATGTTTCCAATTTGGCACCCAATCAGTTTGAAATAAAAATTATTACCACACTCCCTACTCTATTTTATTTTTATTAAACCACCTTTCTCTAGTTTGGGGCAAGCCCATGGCTTGTGCAATTTTCCTCTGAGACTTTCATGACTAGGTTGCATACAATTTTCCCATCAAAACCCTATGCAAATGATTATATAAAAAATTCATTATACATATGGAGAAATGGCATACACCCCAAGTGTGGATTTATTAGCATTGTATTTTGGGTACTCCTCTATACTAACCAGTGATTAGGCCTTGTATCTAGCATTCTATGTCTTCTTCATTATGTTGTGAGGCCTGACGTGTAGTGTTCCACTGGGTACTCTATTTTGACAACGTTGCTTCTAGTAATGGGTAAGGATGAAGGAGATTGAGGAAGAATCAGGAATGGGATTTGGTTTGTGAAATTGGGTATGAAACACATTCTATAAGCTTGCTTTGAATCCTATTAGTCATTTAAAACAAGCATTATGTTAGCGAGAGGATTATAATTATCCATGCATGCACATGATCTCGAAAATGGTGGAAGGTTTGATTGTAATGATATTCATGAATGGTGAAAGGATATGTGAGAGTTTGGAATCATATTGGTAGGGAATTATTACAAGGATAGGAGAAAATCATGTTACTTAAATATGTCAAGAGCTCATAAGGTTGATTTCATATGATTTACCATGTTCTAGATAAACTTAGGAAAATTTTGAAAACTGACTTCTTACCTCAGTTTTACTTTGAAAAATTTCATGTGATAGTATGTTTTCCTAGAGAAATGACTACAAAGAAGAGTTAAACATGTTTGTGCTGATCTTGAGAAAAACAAAATTGGTGTTGACTACTGAGAATAGATAGTGATGAGACTTGAATACTTGAGACCAGTTTTGAATCAAAGAAACCAATTGTTTCTGATATTGAATGTTGATCTAGATTTCAGGGATGATATTTCATAGTTGCTTGGGCTTCTCTAAACCCACGTTCTGAAGCTTACTATCCACCATTGAAACTGGAAAATCTTCTTAAATTAAACAAAATTTGCTACATGACTTCTAATGATTGATATGGGATTCCTGTGACAACTAAGAACAATGGTTACAAGATTTCTTGATTTTTATATGAATTCTTGTAGATTCAAAAAAATGACTGGAATATGGATGGTGACAATGAAATGGAGGAACTTGAAGATAATTGTTTACAATTTTTTTTTTAAGTTTGTGGTTACTGTCAAATACAAAGAGAGAGCTAAAAAGAATCAAACTTTGATCAAGATTATAAAAAAAAAAGTCCATGCATTTTTAGAGGGTCAAAAAGTGCAACTCCAATAACGTATTTTGACCTTTCTATCAAAATCAAATCATGCACAAAATTGATCAGTGAAGTAAATATGCAGATGATCAGTAGACCTATATTTTATTTTTATCTTCATGCCACACAAGAAGGAGGTATTTGGCTGTAAATATTTTCATTTTGTGCAACATGGAATGGCAAAGAATGTTGATGAAAATCCTGAAGATTTTGATACTAAAGGTGTTGGAAGGACTAAATGGAATGTTCAAAGCTGAACCATAATAGAGGGAAAATTAATCTTCCTTGTGTTGAGTAAAATATATGAAGTGATCTTACTCAAGAATTTTCAGACTTTACTTGGCCAAAGCAAAGTAGACGGGAATATCACCTTACGTTTATAGACAACAAAAATAACATCCTAACTCACAAGTATTAATTACGAGTGCTTAGGCTAGTCTTTTATCACCAAAAAACTTGCTGGAAATTCACTTTTTATGTGAATTTCCTAATATAACAATTGATGAAATAAATGTAAGAATAGAAGTAAAGACACCAAGATGATAATCAAGACAGTTAAGACATAAATAAATCCTTTATTTCATTCCAATTCACCAAAGAGTAATTTTCTTTACAAAATCTCATACAGAAATATTGGACCAAAGTCAAACTTAGACATGATCGATGGAACATACAAAAGGACCTCTGATAGAAAACCAAAACTGAACTCTAAAATCTGGATCAACTTGCCACAGTTTTCTGCCCACTCGACTCTGCACAATAGCCTTTATCAGTCATGAAAATTAATTCACAAACAGACAAGTCTACACAGACTATTAAAGATAGATCAACACCTATGAAAAACAAGTGTCTAAATGATTTGATTCAACCTTGAATATAGTTGTCTACAATAAGACCCTGCTATCACAAAAGATAATTAGGTTGTGATGAATAAATGAATGAATGAAAACTGAACTATCTCAACATAACTCAAAGAGAAAATCTTAGCATACTTCTGCTTCTATCCTCCTCTTGCTTTTAACAAATTAGCATTGGTTAAAGTAGTTGAACCAACTCATTAATTAAGTGAATTAAAAGAATCAACTAACTTTAGTTAGGGGGAAGAGTAATAATTATAATTAAGGGTCATAATTAATTAATAACTAGTAGGTGGGACCCCTTGTGACTCCTTTTATTTCATAACAATCATAACATAACCATTAGTCAAGCAAGAGACTCCTCCTTGTGCCTCCCATCAACATATTCACTTTTGGAAATTTTAGCTCATGAAATTTGAAATTATTTCAAAAATAATACTCATATATCCAAAATAAAACATGTTGTTTGAAGATCCTTGAAGTCAACTGTCATAAAACAATGGATAAAATAAAACTCAAAAGCCATATTTTCCAGTTGTGAGGCCATCTTTCTTTTGATGATGCTATCCTCTTTAGTCCTTCTCTTTGACAGAAGCATAATAGGCCTTTGTTTTCAACCTTTTACTTGAACAACTCATCCTTGCATGCTTGATTGATTAGAAATGATATTTTAATTAACCATACATGACAACTCTTTTAAAATATGAAATGGATTTTGGCTCAACAATATATTAGACTCATGCAATCTAATCCATACAAATTATTTTACTATTTATCAATGAGTAGGGGGTGAAAAAGGGTTCTGGGATATGCAAGGGGTTTGTATTGAGAGAAAACATGATTCCATGAGGGGGAAAAGAACACAGTTACTGCTCAATGAAAACAACAATGAACTGTAAGAAACCCAAGAAAATTTCACTGTAACCCACGCAAGACATTGCCACTTCCAACTGCTTTAACACCAAAATTCTCTTGACTATAATTAATCTCAGAATAGGGAGTGGAAAAATGAATATGGGAGATGACGGGATTTGTAATTAGCAAAAAATGAAATAATGGAAGGGAATAAAGATGGTTCTTGTTCATGAAATTTATTAAGTGATCCATAAAACATTCTACGAGAAGAGATGCATCAAACATCAATCATTTTGACAAAATAACAATTTTTGTGCGTTTAACTAGTTTACTGTTCATAATCAAATATCCAACACAGTGTCACCAGAAGACAATATGTATTCCACACTATTTGTAAGGGGTTTTGTTCCCTTCATTTACTTTTCTTTTCATTTCATAACAATTTTCGAATAGTACCCATTTCCAATCTGTAACGATTCAAAATCAGCCACTGCCTATAATCAACAAATATACCCCAATTCATATCTTCAAAAATAACAATGAAGTCACTGAATCATCGCCAGCGGGTCTGTCATTTGAATGCAATGACCCTCATTAAATAAATAAGGATAGACATGCAAAATAAAGATCAAATTGCCAAAACCCGAATTGACAATTAAACAGACAATAGCCACCACGCAACACAAGATATGCGTCAAATAATTCAATAATGCAAGTGTAAATCCATCACTTTCCAAGCCCAATATAATGTGAATGAAAAAACTAGGCCACCTAGCTAGCCGACGAGATACCAACAACAAGCCTGTATCAACAAATGATCGGGTTACAACCAATCATGCTCAAAACTCTAAGGGTAAACCTGAGTGTGAGCACCCAAGCCATCTATGTTATACACAATGCGTAGCCAATAAACACTATGAGGCAACATCCCCATTTCAACAAAAGAAATATGCATCCACTTCAATAACTCATCCATCATGCCGAGCCAACAATTAAATACAATATCGTTGTGATCTAGTCACACTAGGATTGACTAAGCTGTGCAAACCCAGGCTTACACAATCAAACAAATATAAATATGTAGTGGAAACATTCTCTATAGTGACCCAACTCAATAGTCATTTGGCCCTAAAGAAAAACATAGTTACCATGCCAATTTTTTCCATTGAGCAAAAACCATATGCACAATGTGATATGTGTGAGAAACATTAAGAATTTGTAACCAATGCTATCTGAACAATCCTTAGTGCAGAAATACCAGTGACTGTGTGTCAACCAATTTATCACTGTCGTAGAATCAATTTGACTTAACAAGTTGTTATAACAAAGCACACACATGCATTAAATTGAATCAGAGTAGAGGCCTTCTCCACTAACAATCCTGAGTTATTAACATAAGGAGAGTGACTGTGTACTTTGAAAGTTTAATTCGCAATGTAGGGTTTATCGTTATTATCAAAGAGGCAGTAACCAAATGCCAAAACGACATGACTTCCATACGACCATCTGGGTGAGTTCGACCATACATTCAATCCACAATAACCCGTAGCAACCTGAGAGGAAAGACAATCTCGTATATGAAACTCTAGACTGGAGGGTTAAGGCTTTGCTCGGTAGCTATCACAGGACGAACATAACCAATTCCTAGTAATGGTGAAAAGATTGAGGCCAAAGGTGTAAACACAAGGAGAGCTATGATTCATTTGTGGACAGGAAATAATTCCATGACAGGGGCCATAACAAGAGGTGAGGCTTTAACTTGGTGTGGAAATGTTATTTAACGCATGCAGGGTATAATCCTCATGCCTTTCAATCCAACAACTACCACACAGAGGTGAAGATAGGGCCGAGTAAGAACAAGAAAACCCACTTCGTGACCTCTAGTGATGAAATCAAACAACTGCCCATATGTACAATGTGTGGTGACACAAACGGTTCAGTTATTAAACCCCATAAAAACCCACAGACTGGATAAAGTAATGCAAAAGTGTGAAGATCGCCCACCAAGACCAACAAGGATCTTCTAAATAAAACAGCAAGGATCTCTTGTGACTTCTAATGCCCTAGGATAACTAGTAATGCTATGACTTCAACATCATTTCAAAGAGAATCATCAACATTTCAATCACAATCACCATTTACACAGTCACAATACTTAAGGAAATCACAAATAATAAACTTGAGCCAATATCCATTTCATAACGAGAGTAGAATCATGAAGGGCCAAAAAAAAGAACATACCTATAACCAAATGTCTTAAAATGTGAGTCTTCCGAGCGGTTCCTCCCTGTTGAGAAATTGGAGCATAACCACAATAGTAATGTATGGAAGATAACTTGACTAGGTTGGCATCCAATGGTAGGGGTAAGGCGATGTGCAGTAAATGAACATCACTTGCCTACTTTAAGTTCATTCAATTCTGAGTATGTGCCAACTACTCAATCAAACAAATCAACTACCTTGAACCAAAAACCTTTAATTTCTAAGAGTACCACTCGTATCATCATATTACCATCTCTACTATGCAGAAATGCATACCAACTATGCTATATACAACCTTGATAACCCGCAAGGCTATCCTATGTTAGCTAGGATTTGCCACAATATTTTCCAATGCATATAGTATAGTATGTTGGCATATGACAGTTTCTTCTTTTAGTTTCTTTTCATCTATTTTCATGTAGTATAGTAAAATTTTCGAATTAGATCCCATTTGTTATATTATTTTTTGCTTCTCTCAAAACTATCCTTCATGCAATTTCACTAACATGCGTGTTGTATAGGTGCGATAAGAACATAATAGCATAGGTTGTAGTAACATTAGGAATCAACACCTCATAAGATAAAATCATAACCAATAACAATAGTATCTCATCAACCATGTAAGCCATGTCACATATCATCACAACATCAAAAGTGAACAGATCCGATCTTGAATAGTTCAGGGGGGTCCCACCTACTAGTATTATTTAGTTTTTTACAATAATAGGCTTTAGCAACACTTTGCGGGCAAAACTTCGTTGACAATTTTATTCGTCAACAAACTGGCGAATCCACAGGAAAATTTGTTTCCAACAGATTTAGAACTCATAACTCATGGTTTCATAGACCAAGAACATTAATATTAGAAGACATAGCCATAATAATTATGCAACAGGGGGAAGTGAGTAGATTCAATGGAAAGATGACTGCGAATTTGGGAATAATTGATGAAAAGTGTTAAGTATGAGGGTTTTTTACCACTGTATGCATAATCATTTGACTGGAATATTCTATTAACTTTCAAGGAGGAAAACTTATAGACTTTCTCTTAAGATATCAATGGATGAAGAAATGGCAAGAAGAAGCGGGAATTAACCAATTCCTTGTAAGACAGTAGTGGAAATATGTAACAATTTCAAGGGCCTTTCAGAGGAGACATCATAACAGATGTGTAAGCTTGATTCTTATCGACTAACAATGCTTTGCAGGAGTGTCACTGTGGCATAATTGATCCAACATCTTATTCTTGACGAAAATATACTAAAAGATGAAAAACAATAAAAATCCTGACAAAAATAAAATCACAGAATTTAAAAGAACAGAAATAAAATGATCGAAAAGTAAAAGTAGAAGGAAATTGTTGAAAACAGAAAGCATAAATCACTGTGGCATAATTGATCCAACATCTTATTCTTGACGAAAATCTACTAAAAGATGAAAAGCAATAAAAATCCTGACAAAAATAAAATCACAGAATTTAAAAGAACAGAAATAAAATGATCGAAAAGTAAAAGTAGAAGGAAATTGTTGAAAACAGAAAGCATAAATCAAATTACTACAAAGCATGAATGAAATGACATAAATGTAAAAAAACATAAAACTAAATAACTAAAAACCCAATTTATTATCTATGTACAAAAGGAAGGGAAAGCATTCTTGGGGTCAGGTGGGATGATATTTCACATAGAGAAATGCATCATCTAATCCAGATGTATGATTCATAAATTGAAAGACGATGCATAAAGAATATTGATCATGCTGCCAACCAACAAGTGCATGTAGCAAGGGTAGTGACCCTATCAACACCCCAAAAAAAGTGATTACCATCTTGCAGGACGTGCCAACCAACAAGATGAGATTTCGGCTTGATATTGAAAACATGCACATGATCCATAAAATTAGAATGATGGTTAGAATTTTTTATGAAAAGGGTGGAGTTAATGGGGTCTTTAAGCATTATAAGGTCATCATTTACTATCTCTTGATCAGGAAAAGAAATACCATGCACCGAAGGAGAAAATAAAGGATTCAAATGCATAGGAATTATTTCAAATTTATCATCATCAAAAGATATCATGCATGCAAGTGAGACATGACTATTGTCATTGATTTCCTCAACCTCTCTGAACTAAAACAATGGGTTTGCGAAGGGATTCTGCAATGTAAAATCTTGATTATTGATGGGTGTTCTATATGCAGTAAAAACACACTAAAAACCCTCAATTAAATTGTCAACCTAGGGTAAGTAAACTTAGAGTTGTAGAAAAATATATGCCAAAGGTAGAAGGGATGATAGTAGTATAGTCTAACTAAGGAAGTAACTATCTAAGGGCTAATCTATTCAAGCAAATCTATTTAATGAGAAAACCTTACTAAGCAACTTGAAACGATGTAACCTAAGTACTTTTCAATCAAGGATCGATGGATAGTTCTAGAAAAACAAGTGAAAACCCTATTTAAATAAAACTAGTTCATAACAATAAGCAAAAGCAACTATTAAGCATAATAATAAGAAAATAGCTAAAGAAAACTACTTTAACTTGCCTACCTAAATTCAATGAGCAAATACCCTATGAAAGAAAGTAAATAAACAAGCAAACAACTATACTATCAAAGCAAGAATAAACAAGTAAGCAAAACAACTAGCTAACCTATTAAATCAAGTAAATAACTAACTACTCTAAGATAAATTCTACTACAAGTAATCAAATTAAAACTTCTCATTGAACAACTATCTAATCTAAGAGGCAAGTGGACTATATTCTTAATTCAAATTTCAAAACTATTTCTAATTCAGAAAAGGAAATCTATTTAATTGAAAGCAAGAAAACTAATAACTTACTTTTAATCTATGATAAACAAACTTCTTTTTAATCTATGAAAGGAAGAGACTATCTACCCTACAATGGAAATAAAACTATCTACGAAAGAAAGAAACTACATCTTTTGATCTACAAAAGCAGGAAACTGTATTTTCTGATCTATGAAAACAGGAAACTATCTTTTAACCTAGGACAACTCAAATATAGTGTTGGTGGTTGAGTAAATGTCTCGGGTGTCTGATAATATCTCAATGGCACTTGACAACAAAGGACAATTCAAGTGGTATAAGCTCAACACTGATCTCAATAGCAAAGTGAAAGGTATGGATTAAACAATCCAAGGAGAATTTATCCATTATAGAAACAATGTTAATTACCCTGCATATTCATGGAATTATTAACCATCAACAGTATAAAAAAAATGTAATTGTACTTCTATGCTATGTAAACAAACTTCATAATTAAATTCAATCATTAACTAAGAATTATAATTGTAGTCTAATTCTAGGAAAGAAAGTACATAAAATGAAACTATGATATATGTATTCTAACAATTAAAACTACAATAAGAAAAATGCTTAAGAACAGAAATTAAAACATGACATATAAAAAGTAAAATAACAAATACATTAACTAACAACTAGTTAAGAAAGATCTATATAAAAATGGAATAAGCAATCTATAATTAAAAATTGAAATTAATCCTATCCATCCATCAACTCCTTGTTAAAGAAAACTCAAATTAAAACTCTGTTCTATTCTATTTTAAATTCTTTTTTAAATTCAATTCTAAAAGCATAAATAAACACAATCTAACATCTAATTGCACATGGGGTTAGTCTATGAATTTGCAAATTCACTCCTAACTACAAGATCAACGCATACTAACACAATCCTTCATACTAACCTGCAAAAGAGAGTTAAGACAATTAAAGTACAACAACAAATTAATTAACAAAATAATAATGCATGTACAGGAAATAAAGAGAGACAACTAAACTATAAAATACATGAACAACTTAAAGAATAGTTACCAGACTATTGGTGGGCACCCCAGCACTTCGTGGTCACTTCCTAAAAGCACACCACAAACCCATCAATTTGATTTCACCATGAAAATGCAAAAACACAGTTTCTATATAATCTGGCAATGAAAAATGGAAAAACAGAGTAAAATCGAGTTCTTCTCTATCACACTGATACTTTGACTTATTAACTTCTATCTAACCACCATGGTGGTATTTATAATATTTATGGTTCAAGTGGTCGACCGCAGGAGGGTTGAACCACTTCTAAATTCGTTAAATTACATTAATGGTGCCCTAATTGTCGAAATAGAGTGAGCCAATTATCTCCCTACTTAACAATTTAAACTGATTTGTCAAGAGTTTTGTAGCTGGAGGGGTCAAGCACGAGAAAAACCCATGTTCCTGATTTGCCCACCACTGGTCGCCAATACCATAACCGCCAAATCGCCCATTGTTTTTGTGCAAGACGTTGTGCTGGACGAGGTGTCGGACCAGCTACTGGATCGAGTACTGGAAGGAGTGCCAGAAGCATAAATGTGATGCATTTTTTCCCTGTAACACCATAAAAATGTGAATTAGATATTTGGGAACATAAAACGTGATGAATTATACTCAATATTGACATCAAACACGAATCATACATACCTGGTGTAGATCATACCATTTTAGCACAAAATTCTTCAAAACGCTTCTCCAAAACATGAAAAACACATTTGTACATTCAACAAAAATGTCTAATAACTGTCATAAAATTGATCATATCTTGGGCCCAACATTACCCCCACATTTACGATTTTGCAGGTCCCACTGCAAACAAAAATAAATTACCCCTTGTGACTACGCTTGTTGAGGAGGATCAGCTTTGGAAGCTTCTCCTTCTTGCTGTGAAGACCTTTCCTTGTGCCTCTTGTGTTGCTTTAGTTGTGCTCTAAGGCTGTGGTTGGATTTGGTCATCTCATCAACCAAATTTTGGAGGGAGTTAATCTTTTCTTGAAGGACTTCATTATCATGATGAAGGTGTGTGTCTATTGTCTTCCTTTCTTCCAACTGTTGGAGAAGCTGATGGTTTTCTTTTTGTAGCTTCTCAATGGCTAGGGAAGAATCAATGATCTTTGAGGGAAGCTTAGATCCTTTGAGGGATGTGGACAATCTATCAATTTTAGGATCTAGAGTAGGCATGGGTGAAGTAGGAGTGATGAGGGATTGGTAAGGAGAGGTAGGTTTTGATTTTGTCTTTCTTAGTGGTTCTAATCCATCTGCAGAAACTTACCTAAGTCTCATGTGAAGGCTCTCAAGGTTGGAGGACACTTGGATATGATCCAAAGTAGGCAAGGGTTTTGCATAAGGTTTTGTTCTTGTGCCCTGGGTACTCTTTCGAAAGGGTCCTTTACCAAATTGATTGGCTCCCCTCCTATTTGTGGGAACGATGGGAAAGTCTTGTTGGATTACTTCTTGGATATTTTTAGGTGTGGGATCAAGAGAGATTGAAGGCATTGGGGGGTTAAAAATAGGCTTCTTTTGGTCTTTTCTCTTAATATTTTTACCTAAGGAGTAAGTAGGGATATCAACAAGTGTTTTGTATTGTTCCGACAAAGAGAGGGTTTTTGTAAGGGGGTTTGGAGTTCTTGGAGAGCGAGGCTTGGATGGAGAGATAGTTTTTAGGCTAAGTGGCTTTTTGCCAGTTGTTGTTGCAAGAGTTGGTTATAGGCTATAATAGAGCCAAGCCTTAGCACATTTTAAATGACAAAATAAGTTATCACTCAGAACTTGATTTGGGTTGCATGCAGGTAAATTTTGAGATAACCACGAACCAATTTTGATTAGAAGTTGCCCCTTCCAGCCCGAGAGGGATCTCTCGAATATATGTCATGATAGGATATCCAATAAGCTTAACAATGAGTAGATCTATGGGTAACAAAATATTTTGATCTTTTAGGGTTGATGGGTTGGACCGGGAGGTAGTCCATTGGGTATGGAGTCAAATGATCAAGCAAATAGCAAGAGTGTTTCGGCAATGGAAATACATGGAGAAGAGGCGAGGTAGAAGCTGATTACAAAGAGAAGGATTTATAAAAGTATGGCAGTAGAATAAAGAGAAAAAATATCAATACACAAGGAGCACTTAGCAATGAGTGAATTCCAAGAACAAATCAGTGGAAATAGATGGTTGGGACAGAGCATCTAGCAAAGGACGAATTATGAACATTGACCTCTGCAAGAAACATCCTATAACCATTCTACAACAGAGCATATAATAGAGGATGAATTCTATTACAAAACAGTTACAAATCGAGAAGTAAAGATACATGGAGTGATATTGAAACTAAGAAAATGGACAAACTCTGCAAGCAACATCACAAGAATCTCTGAGATGGATAAAACATGCTTCTGCAATCTTATATTAAACTGAAAATGAAAGCTACAACCCAAGAGTTCTACTCTTTTGTGTCTTCCCCCCCCCCCTCCTTTTTATTTTACAAATATGCCTCATATAGGTATTGAGGTCGAAATCCTCTCTAATCTAAAATATAACAACAGTTACAACCAATTCTTGAAACTTTATGCCATAGAAAATGGGCCAAACTACTGAAAATTAGGGCTACGATTATGACTCTGTATCTCTCGAATAACGATAATTGTGTATAAACTGAAAGAGGATTTTGTGCATCTGTTTATTCTGAGTAAAAAACTCTCTCAGTTCCTTGAGACCCCTTTTCATTTTCCCCAAATCTACATTTAACAAACATGTGTAAAAAAAGGAAAATATGAAATCTAAAAAATTAGGGCTCAGAGATAGATTCGATTCTCCTAATATGTGACACCTGTAGGAAAATATAAATAGGCTAATTATCTCTGATGTGTTAGGCACAAAATCCTCCAACCGTTTCTCAAAATGATACTCCAATCACTCAGAATCCTCAATTGAAAATGATGACTCAACAGAGTAAAAAATGCAACATTTCTAAAAAAAAACCTCATATTGTAGGGATATTTTGATTGCCTTACCAACCTCAAAATGAAATTATGAAGACACCACTAGACAGCTTAGGATTTCTATATGTCAATCAACTATTCAAACGTGAAAAACGACCTCTCCACGGCTGAGAAAATTGCGTTTTTCTAAATCAGTTTTGCATATGACTGGACTCCCGATTTCGGGTTTTCAGGATTCGAGGAAATGAAGAAGTGGTTATTAAAATATCCACATCGGCCAAATCCCCGATGGCCAAATACCCGAAATAGATTTCATATTTTACATTGCACTCTTTCGGGCCTTCGGTTTTTGGGTATCATGTCCTCAAGGGTTATGACATGCAAGGAATCCTGAATCGCGAAATCATGATGGGATTAATTAGACGATAATCATTTGTTTTAATCTCTTAATTAATCATGATTAGCAATTAATCTTTAACCTTTCGTGGATTTAAGTGTCAGGACTTCATTAATACTTGATGCGAGAAATCCTGAATCATGAAATTGTGATGGGATTGATTAACAGTTAAAACACTTTTAGCTTTGTGAATAAGCAGCATTAAAACACAGGCTTTTGGGGTTTCGAAAATCACAAAATTGAAACTTAAAGCATGAAGGTAGCTTGAGTCGTGAAATCACGATGAGACTTGTCAACATTAATATTTCTTATTCTTTAATTAGCATGGCTTATCCTTTAATACTTTAGTGAATTCGGGGATCGGGGCTGTAGTTATTAAAATATCTATGTCGGCCAAATCCCTGACGGCCAAAAACCCTGGACTCATGAGATTTTTCTCCATGTGGCTTAATGCTTGGTGTATGTGGTCGTTCAACTGCCAATGCTTTCATTCATTTTCCTTGTGACTCAACGCTCGAACATATGGCACATTTCTTTGATTTTCACATGAACCCTGTCTTTGGATTTTTCATGAATTGGCTTGTGACTGTTGTGATGCTATGGAATTTAGAGCTAATTTCAGCATTATTTGAATGAAGATGACAGGTAGAGAACATTCAGTGATGCGCATGATAGACGAATGGTTGTTTTCTCATATCTACACTTTCGGTAGTTAAAACTATACAAATTTTCTCTCCAAAGTTACCGAAAGCCAGAATTTCAATATTTGTTACAATAGAGGCTCCATGGAGGGATGGTGCTTTCCTGCAAAGTGCCAAGAATATTAGACCACATGCCTTCATCCATTGGGTGATCTGAAATCATCCTTATCAAACTATGAACTCTGTCGCTTTACTTGCACCTTTCCGAAACAAAAAACATCTTATGCATTCATTGGGATATGGAGTCGTAATGTCTTAAATCAAAACCATACAAGATGCCAAACTGAACTGGAAACGTACTTAAAACCATTGTTGTACTCTAATGCTCAAAGTCAAGCTTATTTACATACACCACCTACTCTAATTGATATCACTATTTTTTATTTTTTTTTGAAGTATAGGAAAACTTCCAAATCAACTAAGTGAGTATCCGACTAACAAACTTAATTATACTTCCATCTTTGAGAAAAAGGATGACAGGAGTAGCTGCAAATTTCAAAACATGCCCTGGGAGAAGGTACTTATAATTTTGAAATTCAGACTTCAATAAGTTGGAAATAACAAATTTAGTCCCCCATTTTGACTCCATATAATTTGCTACTGGATCGTAGAAGGGAAGAGATATACTACTTTCACAATTAATCCATACTTCCTCATGTTGGGAAAGCCGTCTGAAATGTTTTTGCGCACTTTGTCCACTACTGATTTTTTCTTCCACTGGTGCAAAAATGTCGCATTGAAACTTACTAGTCTGTTGCTCAATGGTTGCTAAACAAGGAGGATAGATCAATTGTTTAAGTAACCCCTCCTTATGTCCTTCATCTATTGTCCAAATATATTCTTGGTAGTTGTCATACATAGGCTGATCTCTTTCATGATGTTGTTGATTTATTTCCTATTGAGCCAAAGTTTCTTGCTGCTCATCATCTTTAGAAACACTTTCATCACATTCATCAAACAAAGGAGGACTGTCGTAAATTTTCATGTGTGATGAAAAATAAATCTGCTCTTCTTGTTCTTCTGGATATTCATCAGTAACAGGTTCAACAGATAACTCAGGAGTGTCATTAGTTAGACAAATGCTAGGAATATCAACTGTGAAGCTATATATCTCAGATCCACACTCCTCCAAATCATAGTCTAAAGCATCTTCGAACAACAAACATTCTTCAAGGTTATTAAACATGACAAACCTGTCTTCTTCATGAAACAAAACATTGTCTATAGGATGATCCTCTGGCTAAAAATCATCATCATAAATTGGTTTACTAACTTCCTCTAAAGTTCCACGGCTGACATGATTTAAACTTAGATTTTCATTTTCAGTAATAGAATAAGTTTCACTCACATGTTTAGGACTGTGTGAATGTTGTAGATCTATGTAAGCAGGGGTTGCAACATGACTATTCAGGAGAAGATCTATCTCTTCTTTTGTTAAAGGAGGACATGGTCTATGCAATTTTTGGATCAATAAACTATTGTTTTCTTTCTCTTCTGCATGTTGAGCATGATGCTGAATATCTTCTTCTTGAATGTGATCACAAGAGCTATCATATCCTACCTTTTTATCAGCCGACTCTTCTTCATACTGATTATTTTCATCGACTTGAAAAATTTCTGATATTCCTTCCTCCTCTTCAAGAAGATGTGTTTGATCTGTTTGTCTTAAGAATTTTATATTACAAGAATCTTCAAAAAGTATTTTAGCTGAATAGATTCTTTTACAATGATGATGAAAAAGTATGTGAAAATCTTTCAATGAAGGAATATTGGAATGAGGTAAAGATTTATACCAGAGTCTAACATCTCTTTCCAATGAAAACATAAATAGTTTCATGAGGACATCTTCATCATGTATATTTAATTCATCCATGAGCTTGTGGAATTCAAACAATTGCTAGGCGGGATTGTCGTCCGCATATTCTCCAAATTTAGGAAGGACATCTTCCCAAACTTTAATGTCTGGAAAAATGTTTGGAAAACCATAAACATTTGCAAAGTCCAAAGGAGAAAACCTTGCAGCAATCCGAGCGGTGAATGAATTTGACATTTTGAGACCAGTGGAATCATCAGTGAATCATGTAGAGTCTTCAAACCAAGGAGTCCCCAGGTGAATGATCACATCCAACTGAATTCCTATCCCTTGTTCACCATCAAGAAATAGATCTAAATTTTTTGTCGTATCCTAGGGAAGATAACTTCTTTCCTCCTTCCTCGACAATGGAACTAGAAAATGTTGTTCCAAGAGTTGGTTCTAGGCTGCAATAGAGCCAAGCCTTAGCACATTTTAAATGAAAAAATAAGTTATCACTCAGAACTTGATTTGGGTTGCGTGTAGGTCAATTTCGAGATAACCACAAACCACTTTTGATTAGAAGCTACCCTTTCCAACCCGAGAGGGATCTCTCAAATATATGTCACGATAGGATTTCCAATAAGCTTAACAACAGGAAGATCTATGGGTAACAGAAAGTTTTGAGGTTTTTAGGGTTGATGGGTTGGACCAGGAGGTAGTCCATTGGGCATAGAGTCAAATGATCAATCAAATAGCAAGAGTGTTTCGAAAATGGAAATCCATGGAGCAGAGGAAAGATAGAAGCTGATTACAAAGAGAAGGATTTATAAAAGTATGGTAGCAGAATAAAGAGAAAAAATATCAATACACAAGGAGAACTTAGCGATGAGTGAATTCCAAGTACAAAGCAATGGAAAGAGATGGTTGGGACAGAGCATCTAGCAAAGGATGAATTCAGAACCTTGACCTCTACAAGAAACAACCTATAACCATTCTGCAACAGAGCATCTAACAGAGGATGAATTCTATTACAAAATAGTTACAAATCAAGAAGAAAATATACATGGAGTGATATTGAAACTAAGAAAATGGACAAACTCTGCAAGAAAC